>JAOTRA010076781.1:0-13409 GCA_026260255.1 Pseudolaguvia tuberculata | reverse complement strand
AGGGTAGTGTGGAGAAGAGCGATCCGCTGTGGCGACCCCTAACGAGAGCAGCCGAAAGGAGAAGAAGAAGAAGAAGATACTATAGATTAAAATATCATTATACTTTCATTCGTTCATTCATTCATTTTCTTTTCCGCTTATTCCCTAATAAGCACAAAGTTCTTCTGGAGCCTATTCCAGCACACATAGGGCGGAAAGGACAGGTCACTAGTCTGTCGCGGGGCCACACATAGACAAACACACCCACACTCAAAATGGACAATTTACAATCATTAATCAACCCAATTTGGATATTTTTGGATTGTAGGAGGAAACCAATGTACCCAGGAGCATGCATTCTACATGACCCCTTGCCTGGGAATCGAACCCGGGGCTTTCTTCTTGTGAGGCAACAATGCTAACCACTTAAATGATAGATTATAAAGCAAAGTCTTTACGCTCATAAATAAAACCTGTCAGAAAATATGTGTAGGCTGGTATTTAAATATCCATCATTATCATTGAATATTCTTGTTTTTCTTATATAACCAAACTGTTTTAACACCGTTTCCATACTTTTAAATGGCACTAGCTGTTGTTTTTTTCTTTATTTTTTTTATATGTTTATATTAAAGATTGGTCACGCTTTCTGATTTTCAGGAAAGGAGCAGTGACATTTGTAACGAGAACTACACTTCCATTAATCTTTGATTTCGCCTGCGCCGTGTTGTATTCCCGCCTCGAGAAAATGCTTCATGAACATGCGTTCTGTCACGAATTGAAATGGATAGCTTAACGATGCTGTTTTGTCTCGCATAAGTCTCGCATTTGTCTCGTGAGTCATGCGAGACTTTTGGAAGAAGAGAATGTTTTCCAAACTGTGGAAGAAAATGAATGTTTTTACTCATAAATATTAATGTACTTAATTAAAAAAATTTTATCTTAAATTGATCTTTTTAACCTGGTTTTAGCTTATTAACATCAAAATATGGCGTTGCAATGTTGTAGCACGGTCACACTACCTCCACCAACACTTTGGGCCCTTGAGCAAGGTCCTTAAACCCACAATTGCTCAGTTGTTTAAAAAAATAAATTGACTAAATGTAAGCCGGTCTGGATAAGAACGTCTGCCAAATGCCAAAATTGTAACAGAAAAAAGTTCCCGGGTTCGATTCCCGGGCCGAGGATCTTTCTGTGCGGAATTTGCATGATCTCCCCGCTCTTGCGTCGGTTTCCTCCAGGTACTCCGGTTTCCTCTCACAGTCTAAAAACATGCAGATTAGGTCAATTGGTGATTCTAAATTGTCCATAGAAGTGAATGTGTGTGTGAAATGTTTTTGTTTATGTGATGCAAAGCGTTGGACTGGCGAACTGTCAGGTTGTACCCTTCGCCTCTCGCCCTATGTGCGCTGGGATAAGTGCGGGCAGACCCCCGTGACCCCGAATTTGAAAATAAGCGGGTAAGAAGATGAATGAATGAATGAATAATATTGATTGTTGGTCTATGTATGGCTCTGCGATGCACTGACAATCTGTCCAGGGTGTACCCCTCACCTCTCGCCCTATGTTCAAGGGGATAGGCTCCAGCAGACCCTTGTGACCCTGATTTATGGAATAAACAGGTTAGAAGATGAATGAATGCATCGAAAAATAGATTTATAGGTTTAGACAGCTAAAAGAACATTCTGGAAAGTGACTGCCGTTGATTTTTGTGATGAACAACAAGCTCGACACTCTTCTGTCCCTAAAAGAGATTTCATTAACACTAGGCACAACACAATCTGATGCTGGGATTTAAACTTTCTGCACTTTTTTTCCTCCAACTCTCAAATGTTATTTTTACAATGAGCTTGACTCGTATGTGATGCTTCATTTGTCAGCCTTTTTTAAAGAAGAGGCAGTAAATCATGTGGTGAGAAAACTCCAGCCTGTATACAATATAATGTAATTTCATGTCAAAAAGCAACGAAGAAGAAAAAAAAACAAAACAGTGCCCAGATTCTTTCTTCTATGTGATGCTCACGTTTTTCTGAGATTTACGTTTGATGTCAGTCAATTCCATTTTATTTATTTTATTTCTAGCCCAAATATTCCAGAGTACCATGGGTAGCATACGTCATGTGACCCTGATTCAGTTCATCACGATCCAAGCATGATCCAAATTTTCAAACACAAGCAGACATCTTTTAGACTTCAAATCTGATAAAATAGCAATTTGGATAGAATTGGGTGAGAGACCCTCAACCGCTACAGCCCATTTTTGTGGCTTAAATCTCCAAAGTTAGTTTTTCGTGTGGGTTGATTTGTTATCGAATCTGAAGGTCATGAACCATATCAGAAATCCGCCATGTTGCAAGAACTTAGTACTTAATTGCCTTAAGCATCTCATGGTGTCCTCCCTTATTCTCAAGGTTAGCGCCGAATAAAACCAAGGTAATTAAACCTAACTTAATTTCCGTGTGCGTCTCCCTCCGGTTCGAGAGCAGTATAATCGTTTCCAGATTTTATCACATTTTACATCTAATACAATCTCGTCTGCCTGCCTATTATGCATTTCCTGAGGGCTTCTAGTTATGCAGTCTGGCACCAAAACAATAGACAAAATAACAAACTTGGGAGAGAGAACAATGGGGTTAGAGGAGTGCATCTGACTTTAAAGTACCTGGAACATTAAAAAATATTTGGCTGACCCCGTTTGATCTTTATTTTTTGTTAAATTCAGGTAGACGACCTGTCTCCGGAACAGCTCCTGAGCTGATGTCGGGAGCATCCCACTCCGTCTCTTATTTCCCACAGGACTCGAAATGCATCAGTAGCACTGGCTTGCCTGAGGTGAGCATGCAGTAGATCAATACTGAAATGCATTTATCAGCCATTTAACACCGTTCGTCTTCAATCCATTTTGGGAGCTTAGTCAAGGGCAAAGTGCCTAACAATTCCCTCTTATATTTTCAAATAGCCAATAGAATAGGAGACAAGCAAGATTTGATTTATTTATTTCAACGAGTGATTTGTGAATTAGCATATTGCTGCATTTTCTCGAGCAATAAATCCCAAGCAGGGAATGCTGTTCAGGGGAAATTATTCATGCCAGGATGGCGTAATCCTGTTGGCCGTGCTTCACACTAGACAGTAAATGGGTTCCCCCATTTATTAAGACATCTAAAGCCATTTATACACACCATTAGCAAATAAACTGGCAACAGCTACTAAACTACCTAGTGGCGTGTAGTTAGAGCCAGCAAGACCATCTCTGCTGGCCTAAACACAAACAAAAGCTGACCATCGCAGGGCAAAACACATCGACAAGCAAACATTTACACACACTGTGATTGTGGTGGTATTAAGAGTTGTATCAGTCAGGTAAGGCCAATGAAGGCCTAGGTACCGCCACTGAAACTAATTGTATCTCAGGTTCAAACACTATCCATTTTGAGCTGGTGTTCTTTTTACGCTAACTGGACCGAGAGCTTCAATCAACCCTGATCTGTTATTTGACAAATGATGTCACTGCTCTACTCAACTCTACTCAAATGGCTATTCGTAGCCATTAGAATGCTGATATTGCTCTCCAGCAGTAGTTCACACATACAGACAGGAATGAATTGTCTTCACAGGCCAATACTGATTCTGTCACCAACGTCAACACTTGCACTGCTTTCCTTGACCACATCAATAAGTGTGTGGATCGGGTGGCAACCAAGAGGGCTAACTGTCCAAAGCATGCAGCACTGCCTATAAGTCTGGAAACCTACAGCATCACCACATCCAATTTAAGGAGGATAATCTGCCAATGTAAACATACATACAAACAGAAGATTGTGAAGCTTGTTAATTCTTTCTACCCCCGACTGCAAATCACTACAGAATATGTCCAACCAGCTCTGCCTCAGAGCTTAAAATCTTCGGTGGAACACGGGTTACCAGGTAGGCAGCCACTCTCATTCAACTACTATGAAGTTTGTGCTACCCTGGCGATGATGAATGCAGGAAAAGCAGCTGGATGCCATCCCTGGCTGCCAGGTCCCATTTATGCTACAGGATACTGAAGGACTATTACAGCTGTACCATTAGGAGCATCTTTACTATCCGTATGTGGTACAGCAGCTGCACGGCTTCGGACCGTAAAGCGCTTCACAGTCTGGTGAAAATTACCCAACGTATCATTGGAACACAGCTACCCACCTTAGAGAACATTCATAAGAAACAACGTCTGCAAAGAGAAACAAAAGTTAAAAATAAACAAAAGTTTCTCTCAACCCAACCATGGACTTTTCACACTTTGCCCATTGGTCACAATCTACCAAATCTGTTTCTATACTGACCATTTGGTAATAATAACTAATGCAATTCGACTTTCTGTATTTTATCATTATGCACCTTTGTACCATCCACAACTATCATTACACTTCTGTATATTCCATCCGATTTGCTGGGAGGGATTCCCCTCTCTCTGATCTAAATATCCCTACCTCTGTTGAATTATTTTTATCTTCGGTAGGGACATAATTGATACCCTCGCCACAAATTTTTTATTTATTTATTTTTTTCTCACAATTCGCACCTTGCGCTCAATTCACAATTCCCGGCGCTTGCATGGGTTTCCTCCTTGTACTACGGTTTCCTCCCACAGTCCAAAAACATGTAGATGAGGTGGATTGGTGATTGTAAATTGTCCATAGGAGTGAATGTGTGTGTGAATGGTTGTTTGTCTATGTATTGCCCCGAGATGGACTAATGACCCGTCCAGGGTGTACCCTCGCCTCTCGCCCTATGTGTTCTGGGATAGGTGCAGCAGACCCCCCGTGATCCTGAATTCGTGAATAAAAGGGTAAGAAGATGAATGAATGAATGAATGAATAAGCATCTGGTTAGTTGCTAACTGCATTTCATTGACTTTGTACATTGTGTAATATTAAGAAGCGCTAAAGATGAAACTAATCTAATCTAGTTGAATATTTAAAGGAATCATTTGGATATACGTTTCTTGAAATTTGGAAAGGTTATGCAGTACAGCATTAATGAAATGTTTTTACTGGATAAAGGAACTAAAGATACAAAATAATATTCGTCTGAAGCTGGACAAAGCATCAAACGCTGAAGTGGAAAAGGGCATCATAAAATATTAAAGGCTAATGTTTTGAATGTTAAAAAAAATTTTCAGAAAGCACTTTGATCTTTTCAAAGAAGGTCCGTCAGCGCTTTTACTGGGAAAATAACGTTTTTATTTTTTCGGAGAAAAGACGAAAGAAGTATAAGACGACTACGTTTTTAAAAGCAGATGCTGAAAAGAGTTTGAAAGAATGGCGGACTCAACTTTGAATTTTCATTGCAATCAATATAAAAGGTTCAACAAACACCAGCATGAGGTAGTAGTACATAAGAAAAGGAAATACTAAGTGCTTCGCCCATTCTGAATAATATTTCTACTTCAGTTTACAACCAAGATGAATGGCAGTGGTCCTCCTTTGCTAGCATCCATATGCTAATTGTAATCGCATGGACAGCAGTGAAAGCTGATGTTCTTTAAAGAGCGGAAACTGGTTTTCAAGCCATTATACGCATTTATACAGCGAACAACATGCAGGAAAATACTTTTATGACGGGTCTTGTCAGCATAGTGGCTTATTGGTTAGCACTGTTGCTTCACAGCAAGACGACTCGGATTTGATCCTTATGCAAGGGCCTTACTGTATGGAGTTTGCATGTTCTCCTAGGAGAGCGTAGGTTTACTGTAGATACTCTGGTTTCCTCTCACAGTCCAAAAACATATGTGAGGATGATTGGTGAATGGTGTGAGTGGTGTGTGTGGCTCTTTGATAGATTGGTGACCTGGGTCTTTCTTGCATTTCTCCCTTCATAAATAGTGGTGGTGCTGGCTTAGTGGATAAGGTGCTGGACTGATACCAGAAACACCAGAGTTCGATTCCCACCTCCGTCAAGCAACCACTTTGGGCCCTTGACTAGGATCCTTAACCCACAATTATTGCTCAGTTGTACAAAAGGGAAAGGGATTCGAATTTTGTCACATGCAGGATTATACACAGTAGAACATATAGTGAAATGTTTTTCTTCGCATATCCCAAGTATATAAGTTGGGGGTCAGAGCGCAGGGTCAGCTATTGTACAGCGCCCCTTAACAAAAAGTTTATGCTTATGCAGACAGGAAGGGTTAAGGGTCTTGCTCAAGAACCCAACAGTGGTGGACTTGAGCCCAGGCTTTCCTTGGCAGTAGTGGGGCTTGAACCCAGGTCTTCCGATCAATAACTCGGCACCTTAACCATTGAGCCACTGGTCGCTCTGGATAAGAACGTCTGCCAAATGCTGTGAATTTTGAATTAAGAAAAACGATTTTTGAAAAATGATCAATTTAAGTGAGAAGCAAAAATAAAATGTGGTAAATGAGGTAAAAAGTAAATGAAATGGGCTGTGCAGAGAAAAAGAAACATGTTGATAGTGTAAGTTATAAAGTGCAAAATGAACACGTAGCTTAGCAATTAGCTTAGATTAATAAAATATAGCTAATGACAAAATGGGACCAGATACAGAATCTTCTATAGATAGACATCCGAAAGCGTTTTGAAAGTTTTTTTTAAATGTGTGGGTCAAGCAAGGCCTTTCCCTAACCCTAATCTCTCTGGATAAGGATTCTTGCTAAATGACAATGTTACATGTTCACTGTTTGTTTGTCGTGTCATGTGATTTTGCCCCGTACAAAATTGTCACGATTTCATTGGTTGTTCACAGTCGATCACACAGTCACTGTGTGGGTAAAGTTCATGGTCCACTTTGTCATGTCATGTCATGTCAGTTCTAGTTCTGGTTACTTTAGTTTTATGGTCTTCAAGATCTTTAGTTAATAAAATGAACCAGTGAGCTAGGCTACATAGCTAAGCTAACCATATATACACCCACCTAGCAAAGTATTTTTCCGCCATGCGACACACCGAGCATCTAAATCCAGATTTTTGATCCCTGCTTTACTTTTTGATTTGGATTTGACTGTCTGGGTTTCTTTGAATCTTGTTTTATTTTACATTATTGAACTGTCCTACTTTGCTAAATAAAGCTTGTTATTGTAACGACGCCGTAAGCACAGAGAAGAGAGCTGGATCCATGATGCAGTGAAGGGTGATATTTTAATAAAGTGAGGGGTACAGATTTATATACAGTGAGAACACGCAGCGAAAACAAACAAACCAAGGGAACAAGACGAAGACGAGTAAACACGGAGACACAAGAAATAAACACGAGAATATATATACAAATAATTAATCAAAGTTCTAAAGTTTCTAAAGTACACGCCGTACTTTTGTCAAAAACCCACACCTGTGCTTGCTAGCACGTGACCTTAAATAATACGTCATCGTCCTGGCAACTGCGACGCCAAACATATCCGTGCTGGTGTGGGGGCGGAGCCTCATCAGTCTATGCGGCTGTGGACGGAGCCTCGCCCGCTGCTGCCATGCAAGGGGCGGGACCCCGTTCGAAGCCTTACATAACCCCCCATCTAGGGGACGCCTCCTGGAGTCCTCCAAGGCGCAGCTCCAGAGAAAAACAAAAAGGAAGAACCCCCAAACCACCCCTCAGTCTGTTCCCTGTTCCAAAGAGATAGTGGGGGTTCAGGACCCTGTACACTCCATAAAAGGAGAGGGGTGCGATCAGAGCGAGGCTTCCGAGCCACTGTAGGGATACCAGAAGGCCACGGAGGGAAATCTAGATGGTCAGGAGGGCGCATTGAAAAGACCGGAGGGGCCTTAGGAAACTCTGAAAAGGCCACAGGGGCCTGAGAAGACTCAGTAGGGACCGAAGGGGCCCGAGAACACCCAGGAAAGGCCGAAGGGGCCCTAGAGCACTCAGTAAAGGTCGTAGAGGCCCGAGGAGACTCAGTAAGGGCCAAAGGGGCCTCTGAAAGGGCCTTAGGAAATTCGTAAAGGGCCAAAAGGGCCTCTGAAGGGACCATTGGGGTTGCTGAGGGAACCGAAGGGTGCGTTGAGGGGACCGAAGGGGACCAACCTAATTCTGAGGGGCCCAAAGGGGAACAACCTAACCCTGAGGGACTTGAAGGGATAGAGAGGGACTCTTGGGACTCGGTAGGGACCGAGAGGGACTCAGTAGGGACCGAGAGGGACTTGAGAGGGTCCGAGGGGACCAAAGGAGGCCCTGGAGGGACAAAGAGGGTCCCTGGAGGGACCTCTAAGGGGACCGAAGGGACCTCTAAAGGGACGGAATGGGCCTGAGGGACCTCTAAAGGGACGGAATGGGCCTGAAGGACCTCTAAATGGACCAAAGGGGTCTGAGGGAACTCTGAGGGGCCCGAAGGGGACAAAGCAAACTATGAGGGGCCCAAAGGGGACAAAGCAAACTCTGAGGGACCTGAAGGGGACAAAGCAAACTCTGAGGGGCCTGAAGGGGACAAAGCAAACTCTAAGGGGCCCGAAGGGGACAAAGCAAACTCTAAGGGGTCTGAAGGGGACAAAGTAAACTCTGAAGGGACGGGGAGGGACGCTGAAGGACACACTCAAAAGACAGGGAACTCAAAAGACAGCACAGGGGACTCAAAAGACAATATAGACAAAAGTTCTGGTGCAGATGCAGACGCTGTCGCGGGGGCAGATGCAGACACTGTCGCTGGCTCAGACGCTGACGAGGGCTCAGATGCAGACGCTGACGAGGGCTCAGATGCAGACGCTGACGAGGGCTCAGATGCAGACGCTGACGAGGGATCCGATGCAGATGATGATGAAGATGCAGAGGGCTCTGGTGAAGACGACCCCTAGCTGGACCGAACGATCCAGTTCGCATACGAGGCCCCAGCTGCACGTCCAGTACATGAGACAGCAGGGGGTTTTAGACTGTGGGTGGAAACCGGAGTACCCAAATGAAACCCACGCAAGCGCAGGGAGAACATGGAAACTCTGCACAGAAAGACCCCCGGCCCTGAAATCAAACGCAGCACCTAACCACTACTATACCGCACCTCCCTTTAATGATCATTTTAATTGACCTTAAATTTACATTAAATTTAAATATCTTACAGAGACATTGAGTAGAATTCTAACATCTTTATACCCTGTTTCTGCAAAGTATTGTTTAGCTTAGCGTTGTCGAGTGCAAATTTTCTTTCTTTTTTATGTACTGAAGTTGTACATGTTTATTTACCCTGCTTGATTCTTGCTGTACCTGCTGTATTGGAATAATAAGGAAAGCTCTTCCCCTGTACTGTATAGTATTGGAGGATAAATCTGCATATGGAGTCCAAGCATACGATTCAAAGGGCCCCCCCCACACACACACACAGACACTCTCGCACACATACTCACTCACTCTCTATAATCCACAATATAGCCTGTTCTCAAACTGTTTTGGATGAACTCCCTCTTTAGGCGAACACACACACACACACACACACACCAGCCCACATCTACATGCGCACAAACAAAATGTTTTGAAGGATGTGATTCATTCCATCATCATGCTTATTCCCGAATCACGGGTCACGGGGATCTGCTGTGCCTATCCCAAGTCCATCGCAGGGCAACACATGGACAAACAACCATTCACACACACATTCACTCCTATGGACAATTTACAATCACCAATCCACCTAATCTGCATGTTTTTGGACTGTGGGAGGAAACCGGAGCACCTGGTGGAAGCGCGTGGAGAACATGTAAACTCTGCACAGAAAGATCCCGGCCCAAGATTCGAACCCGGGACCTTCTTGTTGTGAGGCAACTGTGCTATCCACTACGCCACCCTGCCGCCCAGGATGTGATTTTAATAATTTAATTTTAACAAATCACATCAGATTTAATTTTATTTGTTACGAGTGACAGTAATTGAATTATTACAATCAAAAAATCTTTGAGATCAAAGAAATCGACAAACGTAGCCGCAGATCAGTATGAAATATTGAACAAATATCATTTATCGTAATCAAGTGTTTGGCTTGATAGTGATTTAGTGAGAGCGCTGGACTTATTGATTTACGAGTCAAGTCCACTTTGTTTATGTAATGCTTTTAACAACAGAGATTGTTGTTGCTTTATAGAATCAAATAATGGACAATAGTAAACACTCACTAAAACACTCCGAACTAAGGCAACTGCAACAAAAAAAAACCTCGTCCGAGTCTGAGGGCCCGATTCTTCTCTGGCCGTATTCTTTCAGTATTCATTACCGGACGTTGCTCCATAGAATAGTGATTGCATTTTCTGTTAGTTCACTGGTTTTGGGTTTTCTGGTTTGTGTGCTCAGGTAGAGATAATGTTTGAGACGTGTTCTTACCTGCTCCCACACACACTGGTTGGTAATTCCTTATCCAAGCATGTCGTCTTTGTGTGTAGTTCCAGGCTGACTGCTTGATCAAAGATCAATCATTCATTCCAAAGCTGCCGAGATGAAACTGAAAAATAGATGGTCCTTTCCAGTTTCCCATTTTATCTTCTTCGTAAGAAAATCTATCAAAACAACTAAAATGATCACTTTTTTGTTGAAAATAAATAATATTTTTTTTCATGTTTACACACCTGGAAAAACTGGTTTCTCTGTCGTACCCACATTTATGTTAGTAGAATGCAGTATTGGCAAATAAGCTCGACCCCTTTTGTGCTATTGATCGATATGGATGCAAATCACACATCCGGCTCACATTTAGCCTAGCCCATGCATCTTGACTGTAAAACAGTACCAAGGCTCATTAAACACCTCTCATCCCTAGTCACTCCCTAAAGCTATGAGCTAAATTAAAAACTGTTTGCTGTGGCTTTGTAGTTAATCCTACAAAATTTAAGGGATTGTGCAGCGAGACTGCATTATTGATGGAGCCTGTGATGTAGCTATATCAATCGGAATTTCAGAGAAATAAAAGTTTTTCCCAAGTTGCTTTTGGGAGTTATAAATCAAAGTTATATCAAAAGCCTTTCTGTGAAAAGTCTGTCCAGCTGACAGTCTTGTGGCAGTTATTTTCCATCTTATCAAAGCCAAGATTCAAGTCTCATAGAACCAAAAGCTTGGCAAAATGACTTGGCAGATATGAATTTGAAATCACTAGTAAAACCCTAGTGAAAACGGATAAATAATTGTTTACTTTTGTGAACGGTCTTGTAGCTAAATATCAATGTTTCTATAAAAATCCTTAGGATGCAATTAATATATACACAGGCGATTCACAATTTATGAGTCACTAGACAATATATAGTAATTGAATTCACATGTGCGGTTGTGCGCCGGCAACCAAGGTTCAACTCCGGCTTGGGTCCATTACGGCATAATCCCCCCTCCTGTTTCATCATCCTATCAACAAAAGCAACAAATCCCACTCGAATATCTCAAAAATAGACAACGAATACCAAAAACTATAACAAATAAAAAGTATGAGGTATTGTAGCGATTCCGCTCTTCTGCCATCAGAGATTGCCATTGCTGAATTGTAGCTCACGTGTTGCCTGCTTCACTAAATACTTCACCAAAACAGTGAATTATCACGTTATTCAGAAACACGTTGCACGCATTTCAAAAACAGCTGGTAGACATGCAGGCTTCCCAGCCACCACCTATGCCTCAGTCTGCTGTTTACTGCTTCTATTGCGCTTCCAGATATATTCATTGAGACTCCGGAGAGTTGCCAAGGATTTATTTGTCAATGCTGGATCTTTTTCCTGAACCAACCTGTCTCTTTTCCCATTGACAGAAAGAAGTGCGCTTTTCTTCTTTTGCTGCTTACGGGTAAAGCTTCTCGACTGGGCGGTTGCTGTCTGGGATTCCCATGAACAAATTTCTTCCTCAGTGAGTATTTCCTGTCATAACTCAAGGTGGTGTTTGAATACCCTGCTGTTTGAATACCCTGCTGGAGGTTCGGTATACATGCACAACTGCTTTGTTTACGCCAAGGTGAACCTTCCAGTTCTGCACCTATCTGACTCAGAGCGGTTGAAATGAGGTGGATTTAAAACCAAGATGGACTGAATTCACTGTTACAAGCTGAGCTACCTGAGCTACGGGATTCTGTAGGAACATTTTCCCCAATATGTGGCTATATTAGTACACCTGGACAATTTGCTTCATAACAGCCCTCTCGTTACACATGGGGTTCAGATTGTTCTGACTACCAAAACGAATGAATTTGAACCTATGCAGGTGGGATTTATGCTGGTAATCGTTAGAGAAGCGCCAGGCATTGCAAGCATGCTTTTGCCTTGACAGTGGGGGTTGTTGTTTCCTCCCCTCAAATGTCATTCCTATTTATTCTCTCCCCTCTGCTATTTGTGTATCTGTACCAGCCACGAGACTCTTCCTCTAACCCTTTCCCAGTGCTGGGTCACTCCAGGGCTCATTGATTCCAAATAGATTACAGAGCTCAGAATCTCCACCTTACTCTGTATCCCTCTTCCTCGGATTTCTGCAGTGGATGGTCGACTTATCGGAGCAGACATCACAGATCAGACTTCTTTTATTTCCTTTTGGGTGGATGAACTGCACTGCAAGAGAATCTCATTCTACATCGTCTAATCTCCCAATAAACCAATCATCTTGGGGTTCCCTTGGCTACAGAAACAACTCTGTTATATCATGGACTGAACAAGAGATTACTTATTGGTTCCTGTATTGACTACAGAGCTCTAAATGACCCCACTGTGAAATACTGTTACTCATTGCCTCTAGTATCTGCAACGATCAAATCGCTTCGTAAAACAGATATTTTGCTATTTTAAACTTAAATTCTAAGCTGGATGTTTCTATGTTTCTATTCATGCATCTTCTCTCAACATGCAAGACATGTTCGACTGTGTGAAGCTGTCTGCAAATGCATAAAGTTTTTGTTAAGTACGATTTCCACAGAAATAACATTAAGTTCCTGGGTTATCACATTTGTGCTAAAGGGGTTTCTATGAGGTCAGAGCAGTTGCCAGCTGGCCATAACGGTCCTCAGCCAGAGTTGATAAGGTTACTGAGGTTCGTCATTATATTTTGGTTTCGGTCTGCTTTCAGGCAACCTGAGCGTAGAATGAACCCTAGAACCTTCAAGAAATCTATTTATTTATTATTATTAGGATTAACCCCTTGAGATGCACCAACTCGTTTTCAAGATGGAGTCCCAGAACACTAAGCAGTACAACCATAACATATAACAGGACAAAACACTCAAAATATATCCAGGTTACTGTCAGGATGTCTCCAACATGTGTCCAGTTCAAGACACCATGACACTTATTTATGCTGCAGCAGAGAACAATCCTGATGGAGTGAATTTGTCCCCTGGGCCAGAATAACACCTTTCCAGAGGACAGGATGCAGCAATTTAGAATTTAAATATTAGTCAAAGATTTTCTTCTCCTTTCGGCTGCTCCTGTTAGGGGTCGCCACAGCGGATCATTCTTCTCCACACTACCCTGTCCTCTACATCTGCCTCTTTCACCCCAACTACC
>JAOTRA010076762.1:0-13410 GCA_026260255.1 Pseudolaguvia tuberculata | reverse complement strand
CCACAGCGGATCATTCTTCTCCACCCTACCCTGTCCGCTACATCTGCCTCTTTCACCCCAACTACCTGCATATCTTAGATGAATGAATGAATTAATGAATATTAAAAAACTTTGAATACTTTAAATAATGCATTTTTTGTCATCTAGACAAAATTAGGCAGTAGCACAGAGGCTTTAGTGTAGTGTGTTTAAAGTGTGAGGCCAAAAGCGGAAAATTACTGCTGTTTGCAGATTCTACTGAAATGCAATGGTTGTGTTAGAAAGCTAATGTAAGATTTTCTCATAAGTCAGAAAAATTACTGGCTTGTGAGGAAACCAGCTGGAGCAAGATGGCAGAAATTCATCTACAGAACATGGTGCCAACCTGTTAAAATACAAATGAGAAGAAATCACCTCTGTACGGTTGTGATTATAAGGGATACAACAGAAAATGACACAAATTTAGGGTTTTGATTAGTCTTAATAAGTATTAACTTACCATAATATTATTGATTTTTGTCAGTGCAACAACTTGCAAATGTAGGTGTTGGCAGCAAAATGCACTTCACACATGACACTGGCCAGAATAATTTTTTTAAAGGAATTAGATTTTTTAAACATTAAATCCTCTGACACACAATCTATACACTTCATTCATTCATTCTTCTAGCCTTTTTATTCTCTAATTTGTGGTCGCCAGTCCACCACAATCAACCTAATGTACATGTTTTTGGACTGTGGGAGGAAACCGCATTAGCCAAAGAAAACCCATGCAAGAATGGGGAGAACATGCAAACTCTGACACCTTGCCAAAGCTATAGATTAATTTAAGTATAATTTCTCAGTGCTTTTCCACCTCTGTCTATTTGTCGTTTATTGATGCAAAACCAGTAACTTATGCTACAGAGACAGATTCCTGACTAGGCACCATTCAACATCGATTATAATCTATTCATTCATTAATAGCAATAGCTCTAAGTGTCTTGGCTTAGACACAAGTCTGGTCAATTTTCCCCAATACTCCTTTTTCTTCCTTGTTTCTCTAAGGTGTTGCTTTAATATAAGGAAAAGGTCTTTGTACACTCACAATAACATGTAAAATCAGTTCTGCTGTTCAGGTTAAGAGAGTTAAACCAAAAATATCAGTATCTATTCAATTAACCCTGAACCCTGCTCAAGCACAATACATAAAACACTCACCTGTACAGTTCTAAGTACAGCATTACAAGTTGCATGGAGAGAAATGACGATACCAGTTAAGATAAGATGGACAGTTCACATATTCAGCTTAGGCTGCAGGCAGTTAATGAGTTTATGGAAATTACACTTGTATACACAGTATGTAAATCAATCGGCAAAGCTACCCCGGGGCTCTTGAATATAAATTAGAAGTGGAACAACACATGAGAAAAAAGCTACCTACACCACCTACACTTGCACAAAGCAACAATAAGAAAACTGAATTCTGATATGTCTCCAGGTGACCCTGGAAGACTGTAGAGACTCAGGTAAGGAAACTTACACAGGCCCTAGTTTAATCAACCTACTGACATTTATTTGTATAATAAAACCAAGAACAACAGATTATCTCTTATTACTGTAGTCACAATTTTTTTACTGAACCAATTTTAATGTTATGGCAATTTCAATTGTAAGGCAGTAGTGCATATGGTCACCACACTCCTGACAAAGTCTAAGCAGGCTTCTGATGAGATGAAGAATGATGTCATGTGGGATTCCAAAACGGATTTGGGTCATCAGAGGCAGGGCAGTCTGACAGAGTTCTTGTTTGATTTGAAATCTCTAACAGATAAACGGCCTAAGGTTTATAATTACTATAAGGTTTATTAACACTAAATGGCAGTTACCTTTGATACAGCAGTCAGTGTTGCATAAAAAGTAGACATAATTCTGGAGAAAATATTATACTATGGAAAACAAGTCTCAGTTTGACACAACATCAAGTTAACACTGTATCATGCCTTACATAACACATTACATCATGCCTTGCATCAAAAACACTTAAAATTGCCACTGGATTCTCTGGATCCAAGTACTGATGCGATGATGCAAAATGGAGAACTGTGCTGTAGTCTGACAAGTCCACTATTCCACTTCTTTTTGGAACTCATCGATGTTACATCCTTCTGGCTTAAAAAGCTGGCTTCAATAACAAAAGCTGATAAAGAAAGGTGAGATAACAGAGTTATATAGTTGATCAGTTGCATTGCATATCTTGTCTTTCTGATGTTTTTAGCAGACTATTTTTGTTATTTAAATTTCATGAAATTGGGGCTTTTTCAAAAACATACTTTAGTCTGCTTCGTGCTCTGTAAAGTAATGTGAGACAGGAAACTTGATGATAGCTAGTTAATTAGCCAGGAATTTATTGAAGAGTAATGGTGGTGCTTATGTGTATGGGAGTTCATTCATTCATTCATTCATTCATTCATTCATTCATTCATTCATTCAAACCCACTTATTTCCTAATTTGTGGTCACAGGGCTCTGTTGGAGCATATGCCAGGACACATAGCGTGAGATGGACATGTCACCAGTCCATCGCAGTGCCACAGATAGACAAACAACCACACACATACTCTCTCCTATTGGCAATTTAGAATCACCAAAATCAACCTAATGTACGTGTTTTTGGACTGTGGGAGGAAACTGGAGTGTTGCGGCTTACGCAACATTCAAGCTCTTCACAAAAGGACTCTTTGCCCAGGAATCGAACTCAGGACCTTCTTGTTGTGAGGCTAACCATTATGCCACCATGCCAACTTATTTTCTCCTTTTTTTAAATGACTAATACATTTGGATGTCATTCCAAAGCAATTATCTGTGGTCACCACTGGCAAAACCAATTCATTTTTGGGATTGTTTTGCTGTCGCCTGTCTAGTGCATTTGTTGCGACCATAATTTACACCAAAGCAGGAAAATAAAAGAAACTATTTCACATTCACTTATGCAACTGGACAGATTAATATCCCTGATGTTAAACTTTATTGCTGTTAGACTGTGGTGATTAAGTGTTCCCTTATATTTTTAGCAGAATATTTAGTTTGTCTAAGCTGTTAATAAAATCACTATTCTTTTTAGGCCCGTCGCTGCTTATTTTCCTGGTCCAATACTTCAGTGTTGTTCGTTGTCAGGTATTATCTATTTGTTGAAGTATAGGTGTACAAGTACAGCTTCACAAAACAGTTTTTAAAGCAAGATTTGGTGTCCCTATAAATACACAATAAACCTCCAATTCTAAAACACATCCAAATGTTTTGCTAATCATGTGTACTTTCGGGCAGCTCGGTGGAGTAGTGGTTAGCACAGTCACCTCACACCAAGAAGGTCCCAGGTTTGATTTCTAGGTTGGGGATCTTTCTGTGCAGAGTTTGCATGTTCTCCCCGCGCTTGCGTGGGTTTCCTCCGGATACCCACCGTCCAAAAACAAGCAGAATAGGTCGATTGGTGATTCTAAATTGTCCATAGGAGTGAATGTTTGTGTGAATGGTTGTTTGTCTATGTGTTGCCATGCGATGGACTGGCAACCTGTCCAGGATGCACCTGCCTCTCGTCCTATCACCCTCTCGCCCTCTAGGCACCAGCAGACCCCTGTGACTCTGAATTATGGAATAAGCGGGTAAGATGAATGAATGTGGGAAGTGGTAGCCTAGTGGTTAAGGTGTTGGACTAATACCAGAAAGACTGGGGTTCCCACCTCCACCCCTTAACCCACAATTGCTCAGTCAGACCAAATGTTAGTCGCTCTGGATAAGAGCGTCTGCCAAATACCAAACTGAAACTGTATGAATGAATGAATGAACTTTCTAAACATGTATGAATGTACTTTCTAAACAGTATCACTGTAAAGAAGAAATTATTTTGCACAAGAAATAGAAAGATAGAAAACTACATATTACAATGTAAAATATAAAACATATAAAGTGAGAAGTGTAGTAGTGAACATTGCATGTGCCCCTCGATTTATTCAGATCCCTTTCGCATCCTTTAGAAACAAGAAGCTCAATAAAAGAATCTATTGATCATCCTTTCCCAGTCAGTTTAAAGTCAGCTCAGAAACATGTGGTAGCTAAGTGGTAGTGCAATGCTTAAAGTGTTGAACTACTAAAACTTGTGTTTTATTACTAGCACCACCAATCCTCCACTTCTGGGCTCTTAAGAACCAATTTCCAAATTTGTTATATTTTGTATAACAGGAAATAATGTAAGTTTTTTGGCTAAGAGTGTCTACCAAATGCTGCAAATGCAAATGTTTATTGCTATAAATTTGAACATATCCATCCATATTGTACAAGTGCTCTCTTTGGAACTTTTACCAATTTTTATTTAACAATCATTATTTGGAATTTCTAACTTCTGATTTCCCACTTCAGAAAAAGCAGCAGAGCAACTCATATAAGGATCCTTTTATTCATAGGGTTAGCACATTGCCATCTTGTGGACGATAAAAATAAATTACACAGCCTTTTTTAAATGTAAGTAATATTTCCTCACTGTAGACCACCAGAGGGCAATTTTTACAATTTGTTTCTTCTGGTCAAGCATAATTTTAGAGGCAGGGAATATTAAACAAAACAGATCACACAATATTTCTAAGACCTTTTTTATGCTATTAGATCTACTGAAATATCTTAAGCCAGATTTTTCCATTTTTGCTATTTGATTAAGCTCCATTCTTCTAGAAACATTCTGCCAAAGACTGTTGTATATAATTCAATCTAATAACAACACAGGATGATAATGAAGCTCAGGGATTTTGTGCTGAAGGTCATTGCCATGCTGGAAAGTTGTTGGAGTCTCTTAGTGAATATATTTATTTATATATTGGCATCTCTAAATTGTTGTATTGTCTTGTATTCCACTATCTGGAGGTTAAGGTGTTAGATTACTAATTGGAAGATTGGGGTTAAATTCCAAGCACTCCCAAGTTGCCACCGGTGGGTCCCTGAGCAAGGCTCTAAACCTCAATTTCTCAGTCACCCAGGATAAGAGCATCTGCTAAATATCAGAAATGTTATTTTTTGAGTGTTTGTATGATTGTACCCTGCAATGAATATTCCCCTTCAACAGACTTCAATCAGTACAGAAGATAAATTAAAGATTTTATACAAACTCGATTCCAAAAAAGTAGCAAGTTTCAAATTTCAATATTTTATTCAGAATAAAATATTAATAACACATGAATAGTTGAAAGTGAGACATTTGGAAATGTCATGCCAAATATTGGCTCATTTTGGATTTCATGAGAGCTACACATTCCAAAAATTTTGGAACAGCTTTCAGAATCAAGAATCAAAAATCAGCTGGAGGACCAATTCACAACTTTTTTGGTCAATTGGCAACATGACTGGGTATAAAAATGGTCTCTCAAAGTGGCAGTGTCTCTCAGTAGTCAAGATGGGCAGAGCATCACCAATTCCCGCAAAGCTGCGGCAACAATATCAGAAAGAGAAAAATTGCGGAACTGTGTAAAAGTGGAAAACTGTTCTGTGGTCAAACAAATCAAAATGAAAATTCTTTTTAGGAAACTGGGACACCATGTCGTCCGGACTAAAGAGGACAAGGACAACCAAAGTTGTTATGGGGTTGCATGAGAGCATGTGGTATGGACAGCTTGCACATCTGGAAAGGCACCATCAATGCTGAAAGGTATATAGAAGTTCTAGAACAACAAATGATCCCATCCAAACAGTGTCTCTTTCAGGAAAGACCATGCATTTTCCAACATAACAATGCCAGACCACATACTGCATCAATTACAACATCATGACTGCGTACGAGAAGGAATCGGGTACGAAATGGCTAGCCTGCAGTCCAGATCTTTCACTCATAGAGAAAGATGTGACAAGAAAGACAGTTATACAACTAGAAACCGTTATTAGATAAGAATGGGACAACATTCATATTCTTAAACTTGAACAACTTGTCTCCTCTGTCCCCAGACATTGCAGACTGTTATAAAAAGAAGAGGAGATTCCACACTATGGTGAACATGGCCTTATCCCAACTTTTACGAGATGTGTTAATGTCATGAAATTTAAAATCAACTTATTTTTCCCTTAAAATGATACATTTTCTCAGTTTAAACCTTTGATAAGTCATCAATGTTATATTCTGAACAAAATATTGAAATTTGAAACTTCATCATCGCATTATGTCTTTATCCACAATTTGTACAGTGTCCCAACTTTTTTGGAATCAGGTTTGTACACCTAAGGTTATAATGTCTTAGTCAAGAAAACATTAAATATAACGTAGGATCTTGTTTTATTAAAAAAAACCAAACAATGTTATTGTTCCTGAAGCAGAAGCCTGAATAGAAAGCTGAATGACAATTTAAGTAACAACAGCACAACATTTTGGCTACTGTTTTACCGTGAAGCAACTGAGCTGGAATTTGAATGGCCAGAAGAGCTGGTGATGCTGCTTAGCTGAGAGAAACCGCTATGACTGGACTCCAGACTTGTCATTGAACCTCTAAGACATAATGCATTAAAAAAATTCACAACAGCTTTTGAAACATTAATTTATTCTTTCATTCAACTTCTAACCCGTTTATTCACGGGGGTCTGCTGGAACCAATCCCAACGCACATAGGGTGAAAGGCAGGGGTAGACCTTGGACAAGTCACCTTAAACAACGAACCCACACAATCCTATGGGCAATTTAGAATCACCAATCTGTGAGAGAAAACCAGAGTACCCAGAAAAAGCTCACATAAAACACAGACCATGCAAACTCCACACAGAAAGACCCCTTGCTTGGGAACTATACCCGGGACCTTCTTGCTGTGAGGTGACTGTGCTAATCACTACGCTACTGTGCCAGACCCTTTTACACGTAATAAATTTAAATATTCATTCTTTCATTCATTCATTCATCTTCTTACCCAGGTCATGGGGGTCTGCTGGTGCCTATCCCAGCGCTATGGGGCAAGAGGAAGGGGTACACCCTGGGCGGGTTGCCAGTCCATTGCAGGGACACACAAACAACCACACTCACATTCAGTCCTATGAACATCACCAATTGACCTAATCTGCATGTTTTTAGACTGTAGGAGGAAACCGGGGCATCCAGAGGAAACCCACGCAAGCGCAGGGAGAACATGCAAACTCTGCACTGAAAGATCCCCGATACGGGATTAGAACCTGGAAAATTCTTGTTGTTAGGTGACCATGTTAACCACTTTGCCACCACGCCACCTTTAGATGTAAATATGTCCTTTGAAAAATTTGTACTTTTTGTGCAGAACACTGCACTACCAAATTATGAGGTTAAATTAATCCTACATTTTGTGAGCCACTTTAATTCAAAAACACTTTTGCAGTCATGACTTTTTAGTATTGTAAAATAAAATATAAAGTAGAAGTAGTAATTAATAATGTAAACCTAAAGTCATTGAACTGCAGTATTTCAGTGTAATACATCACACGGCACTTCTGTGTAGAGACTTGAAGTAAAGATAAGTTTGATACTGAGCTTTGAATGCACCATTGCAGGATGTAGAAACCAGGCCAACGTGTTACATGAGAGCCCTACAGGCAGAAGCAGAGATAATCGATTTCTGAAAATTAGAAAATTCTGAAAATTAATTTAATAAAGAACATTTGACGTTAGAAATGGTCAGACCATGTGACATAACATTACCTGAATACTCTCACCCTCTTTACAATTAAGAGCTGTTTCCACCAAGCTGTAATCTTTTCCCAGGACCCATGCCTTATCAATCACTTGCACATTGTTGCTTCCATAACTATAGGGATTACCAAAATTGTCTTTCTTTTGAGTCTGTTGGACTTTTTTGGAGTGATAGATGCTGAAGACAGTATCACCTTTACAAACATCAAAGTCCCACATTATAACAGAGGAGGCATCAGTGATTTTGATCAGCACCTGAAGAGAGAACAATGTAATGTAAGATTTATGCATATTAATAACGTAAAAAACTACCATCAACTCACTTATATATTTTTATAGTTGCATTAATTTTTGAGCACCAGCAGATGGCAATATTTCCCCATTATAATTTCTATACTCTGCACCAAGACCTGGATTATAGGTTACCGGATAAACCGTATAAAGACCGCCAAAATACCTCATGTGGAGCTCCTTTAAAAACATTAGCAGACTTGTAGATGGTTTCAGTTATGAGTTTCATTTCGTCATTTTCCCGCTCCTCTACTGTACGGTACAGAGATTTGGGCACAAGACCACCCTCAGGGATGCTACACTACACGTTAAGCAGAGACACAAAATTCAGATCAGATTTCCTGGCTCAGTCATGCTTTGGAATTCATTTTACTTTTCTTTCACCTATTTTACAATGTAGATTTATTAGAGTAAAAAAATGTATAATTAAACTCTTTATTAAAGGCTTCAGTATATTATAAGCTTGGCTTCAATAATGACATTATTAGATTAGATTATTAGACTATTAGACATTCTATAAATCCAGAAGAAATATGTGAAGTTGAGGAAAACCTTAGGATAATAGCTACATTCACATTTATAATAGCTACTTTACTGTTTCTCAAGTGTTTTATCATTGAAATAAAAAAGGTACAATAAGCTGCTGTTATTTTTAGCTGGTAAATTTAAGAAAAGGCTTCAGGAAATTATGAGCAATGTGTATCAGATGTAATTTTGTTGGCTCTTAATTTTATAATTGAGATTCTGAGAAATGTGACACTTTGATGCTCATTTTAAATTTGATGCCTGCTACAGGTCTCAAAAAAGGTGCCACAGTGGCAAAAAACGGCTGAAAAAATCTAACTTTTTAACGCAATGCCAGCATTAGGGTTATTTTCTTGGTAATTACACACACATGCAACAAACATACGTTTTGAACTGTGAGAGGAAAGCAGTGTACACAGAGAATTTTATGCAGATATTGAAATAACATGCAATAACTACACAGAAAGGCCTCTGTCTGGCAATCAAACCAAGACCTTTTTGCTGTGAGGCAACAGTACTAATCACTAAGCCACCATGCTGCCCCACCAGCTGGGAGCAACTAATTAGGTTAATTTTAATCAAGCAACTAAATAAGTTAGTTGTAATAAGGATTAACATGATTAGCTATAGAAATGATGTCTTAGGGAAGCTTAGAACATTAAAGAAAATTCTAATTTCAAATATGTGCCAACTTTTTCAGAATTTTGGGTTGTATTTATGCTGTCATACCTAGTCTCTTCTGGCAAATTGCACACTTTATTCTTGGTCCTGATGGAATTCTGCAGACATTTGATAGCTTTGAAAATAAGTAATGGATATAAATCTGTATTAAACTGCAGTTTTGCAGATTTAATAGTTGCTCAAAACCTCTGGGCACGCAACTATATTATCACATAATGGACATTTCTCATATTATTTTAAATAGTCTGGTGAATCTAATGACTAATTTTCACCTTGTGGACAATTGAAGAAGTGTTATTTTATTGTAATTTTTTATTTTATTATTATTTTAAATAAATAACAAAAAAAATTATGATTCCATTACGACCTCACCCTCATTTTAACCCTAATACATGGCCACTGGACTCACCAGGCAATCTCCTCCGAGAAAGTCCGGGATAAAATCTCTGTCTACATAATCCACTAAGCCTCCTGAACCATGATAGTTGTTTCCAGCATAGATGAGGAATTTCTTGCGAGTGTTCTCGTCTATGAATGGACTGATCTAGGGAATGGATTAGGAGGTCAGTATTGCAGAAGAATCTTGAGCACAAACGTGACATTTAATTATCCATGGCTACATAGACTGTAAGAGCACTTTGCAAACCTTTGCCCACGTCATGCTAGCATAGATGGATCAATATGCAATGACATTTTGTTGCAGTCAAAAATAATTTAATAAAAGAATCCTATGCAATTACACCTAAATGGATAATTTTACATAAATCAGCTTGCATTTACCCCAAAAAACTAATTTTACAAATACATAAAATTGCATTTATTCATCTTGTAACCCACTTATTCCTTAATTTTGGGTTACAGGGGTCTGCTGGAACCCATCACAACACAAATAGGGTTAAAAGCCGTGCCAAACATAGACGATTCATACACACTCACTCTTATGTTGTGTTATTACTCTTAAATCACCAATCCAACTAATTTAACTCTCAAATGCTTGGCTATATAAATAGTCCCTCTAATTAACAGCAACAGCCAAATGCTTTAAAGTGTAGCAATATCAAGATCTTGTCTGTGGCACGGTTTACATTACCAATGTATCCCAGTCAGACTACTCTATGGTGAGGGTAAATATATTTCCCTCATAGCAGTTCTATATTACGAAACCAGAGATTCTAGTGGTGATACACACACACTTAAGAATAAAACTCCAAACTGACAGTTATTTTAGCTCTGAATAAAACCATTGGTGTCCTAAAGCTTTAAAATGTTAGTCACTACACCACTTTTTTATTTGAAGTAATTAATTTAAAATGTACAGCACCCTAAGAAGGGTATTAAAATTTGGATATTCTATCAGTTATTGAACCAGTTTATACTTTTTGCAATGCTTATGAAATTGAATGCCTTCTCTCATAGCTATTTTTTATGTTTTATGTACATATATTTTTGGAATAGTAATTTTTAACAGTAGATTAATTGTAATTAGTTAGATGTGTATTGACAAGCTGGACATGATCATGATCCTACATTGTAATCATTCTACATGACAAATCAACCAATCATAACCATAGTGTCATGAACCCAGCCATTAGGGTTGCACAAGCCAGTGCATTCTTAGTGCCAGTCCCAAGCCCGGATAACTGTGGAGGGTTGCGTTAAGGAAGGGCATCCAGCGTAAAACTGTGCCAAATCAAATATGTGGATCAAAAAATAAGAAACTCATACCGGATCGGTCGCGGCCCGGGTTAACAACGACCGCCACATGTACTGTTACCAACAGGGTACCGGTGGAAATTGGGTTACTGTTGGCCAACGGAGGAGAAGGAGAGGAGGAAGATGTCTACAGAGACGGCAGGTGAAGGAGAAGTGTAGGAGAGTTGGAGGATAGGGTGGGTACTTTAAATGTTGGTACTATGACTGGTAAAGGGAGAGAGTTAGTTGGCATGATGGAGCGTAGAAAGGTGGATGTGTTGTGTGTTCAGGAGACCAGGTGGAAAAGCAAGGAACATTGGAGGTGGATTTAAACTCTTTTACTATGGTGTAGATGGAAAAAGAAATGGTGTAGGTGTAATCCTGAAGAAGTGTGGTGGAGGTAAAGAGTTTCTGATAGGGTGATTAAAGTGAGGCTAGAAGTTGAGGGTGTGATGATAAATATCATCAGTGCTTATGCTCCACAAGTAGGTTGTGAGATGGAGGAAAAAGAAATATTCTGGAGTGAGTTAGATGGAGTGGTAGAGAGTGTAGCTAGGCATGAAAGATTGGTTATAGGAGCAGAATGTTGATGGAGAAGTATAGAGAAGGGCAGAAGGATTCGCATTGTGTGTTTGTGGATCTGGAGAAAGCGTACGGCAGAGTTCTGAGAGAGGAGTTGTGGTATTGTATGAGGAAGTCGGGTATAGCAGAGAAGTATGTGAGGGTGGGGCTGGACATGTATGAGGACAGTGTGACTGCAGTGAAGTGTGCGGTAGGAATGTTGGACTGGTTCAATTGCCACAAAATGTAAATTCATTGATTTTGTAACGTTACTGAAAATAACAATTCTTGTTTTAACATAGGATTACAACATTAGATAAATTATATTAACTAGACTTTAAATATATAGTCACTTTAGACAAACTATAATAAAATTATTTTTAATTGTCCAGTCAGAAACTTAGTGAATTTAGACTGATTTAAATAACAGTAATTTATTTAATCTGTGAATCATAAACAATTGCTAATGCACAATTACCTATAAAATGCTCTGAAACAGTGAATTTATTTCATACATTTTTGGTCACAAAGGTCAGGGAAATGATCACACATTAACTATAATAGGGAAAGGGAGGCTGGTCTTGAATCTTTCCCTGAATACACACTAATGACATCAGCTGGCTATAGCCAGATAATTATGATAGGTTGATTCAAATGTTGGTCCAGGATTAACAAAATTTTACTCCAGGATCAGATACTACTTGGCAAAATCCCATCACCCAATTATTAACTTAGAATTTGATCACAATAAAGTTTGTCAGAAGACAAAGTATTCAGTACTGTATGTTGTCATTGACTGCATTTTAATAGATAAACTCATGCATATGTGTAGTTACCAGTGTCCAGAGCACAGGAAAGACTCTGGGAGCTCTTACTATAAGTAACCGTCCCAGTGTCTCAGGGTAGTGTGCCTCCACCACCTCTATTATTTTCAGTAAAGCTTTTATTCCTGGCCTCCACAGGTGCCTCATAGTCAGCCCCTCTAGATCCACCAGACAGGTCCAGCAACTTATATACCCAAATCAAAGAATTAAGGATATATAAGCATACTTCATATAATTAAGGGTCATGTACTAATGCTACCTAATTGGTCTCGCAAAGATTTTTGTGTTCTCCTCACAGCGCTTAAGTCCTTCCTCATTGATAGACAGGACCTAAAGAAAGATGATGAAATGTAAATTAAAGAGGATAAGTAAGAATGATTGCACTACAAACATGCTCAACATAATGTTGGGATCATGCAGTACTGCTTACATGTCGAAGAAGAGATTCTTCCCCCAAAGCTCGCACAAGTCCCTTTGTATCCATTTGACCAAGACGTAAGATGTAAAGAGGAAGACCATCTAAAAAAAGTATAATTGCTAGTTACTCTTGGTTTTGCAAAATCACTTTTGCAAAATGACATATGGTAAATAGATTTTTTAGTGTTTACTAGTAAATAAACCTGTATTGAGCATGCTTATATGCAGTTTAATGCAGTTTCATTCATTCATTCATTCATTCAATCTTCTTACCTACTTCTCTAATTCCCTAATTTTGCTGAAACCTATTCCAGCCAACGTAGGGTGAGAGGCAGGGGTACACCCTGGAAACAGTCCATCGCAGGGCACACAGACAACCAACCACTTACACTCACTCCTGTGGGCAATTTAGAATCACTAATCAACCTAACGTACATGTTTTGGGAGGAAACTGCAGTGCCTGGAGGAAACCCACGCAAGCACAGGGAGAGCATACAAACCCAGGATATTCTTGTGAGGCAACCGTGCTAACCACTATGCCACTGTGCTGTCCTATGCAAAACATTAATGCATAGTTACATTCATTCATTCATTTTCTTACCCACTTATTCCCTAATTCGGGGTCACTGGGGTCTGCTGCACCTATCCCAGCGCACAGGGCGAGAGGCGGGGGTACACCCTGGACGGACCACCAGTCCATCTCAAGGCAACACATAGACAAACAACCATTCACATACACACACACACACACACACACACACACACACACACACACACACAC
>JAOTRA010076746.1:0-13411 GCA_026260255.1 Pseudolaguvia tuberculata | reverse complement strand
TGTCTTTCAGTCTCACTGTCTGTATTCATCATTTCATTTCTGTCTTTCAGTCTCACTGTCTGTATTCATCATTTCATTTCTGTCTTTCAGTCTTGCACATTGCTCCTGTATTCTCTGGAGAGTCTCGCTCACCAAAACAAATTCCTAGTATGTGCAAACACACCTGGCAATAAAATCGTATCTTATCTTATCTCATATTCCGCTCTTCATAAAGCTACATTACGCTATATTCATTCATTCATTCATCTTCTGACCCGCTTATTCTCTAATTCGGGGTCATGGGGGTCTGCGGGAGCCTATCCCAGTGTACATAGGGGGGAGGCCTGGACAGATCACCAGTCCATCACAGGGCACACGTAAACAACCATTTACACACACACACACACACACACACCCTTATGGGCAATTTAGACTCACCAATCAACCTCATGTACATGTTTTTGGACTGTAGGAGGAAACCAGAGTACCTAGAGAAAACCCAGCGTGACGTTGTGAGGCAACCGTGCTAACCACTACGCCACTGCGTCCTGTAATATGTTTAATCATCGTCTCCTTTTAAAAGAATATATATTTAAACTATCTATATCTTGGGTGGCAGTGGCGTAGTGGTCACCTCACAGCAAAAAGGTCATGGGTTCGAGGTCTTTCTGTGTGGAGTTTGCATGTTTTTCGTTGTTTTCTCTGGGTACCCCGGTTTCCTCTTAAAGTACATTATGTTGATTGGTGATTCTAAAGGTGTGTGTGTGTGTGTGTAGTTGTTTATCTATGTGTGGCCCTGCAATGGACTAGTGATCTGCCCAGTGCCTTTCCTTCTAAGTGCACTGGGATAGACTTCAGCAGACCTCTGTGACCATGAACTAGGGAATAAGCGGGTTAGAAGATGAATGAATGAATGAATGAATGAATGAATCTTAATGTGTTATAAAAGTGATATAAGTGATTAGCATAAAAGGTTCCAGAAATTTTAATGGTTTAGACCAAAACGCGGATTCTAAACCTCTAATTTCAGACACGAGAACCAACTGACTTCATCAAATCTATTTTTTCCCCCTAAAAATAAAAAATGTTATTATTTATGGAAAGTCCCTCGTTTCCAGAGTCGAGTACAGCTTGTGTTGTTTAGGAAAATCAGGCCCCTCAAGATAATCCAAATGTTTCTTTTTCCTCAGCGTCCAGATGTTCATAGCAAGGATCAGGACGTCTCTGTGGACCATCCCGAGTTTCAAATCTCAGTGCCAGTTAAAAGATCCGACTCCCAAATCGCTGGAATGGAGGTGAAATAAAAAAGCAGTAATAAACTACAGGGCATGCGGCACAGTGACGCAATGATCTGATCCGCAGTTTCTAATCCCAACGCCTGGGAGTTTATCCGGCGTTTATTTCATCCCTGTCAATCGGAGCGATGTTAGTCAGACGGATATACACAATAAATCTACCACTTGACTCCAGTCAGTTTATTTGTGGTTTGATCAATTTGTTAGGATGCAGTGGTTGCCAGATATGACTCAATCACAGAATGTACTGGTGCACAGAATGATGGTTTTGGTAGAAAGGCACAAACATGTGCTGTTGCTGTTGGTTCGGCTCAGATTTCAGCTAGTACTGCTAATCTTCCAATTAGCAGACCAACATCATAACTACTGTTCTACCACCATGTACATATGTTTGTAGTGCCATTACGTAATTAATACCAAGTCCGACCATATAATAGTGCATTTGTTGCCTATGCATGACATCATGTTTTCCATATTGGTTCATTCATTCATTTTCTAACCCACAGTTTTGCCTAATTCGGGTTGTTTGTCTATTCCAGCAGCCATAGGGCGAATGGCACCCTGGACAGGTCACCAGTCCATCGGAACCCATACCAGCACGGAAAGAACATTGAAACTCCACATAGAAAGACCCACTTGCCCAGGAATCGAACCTGGGCAATCGTACTAACCACACACCGCTACAACACAAATTTTGTCCCACTACCAGTAACACATCGTTTATCGTAGATCCACCAATCAGATTTCACAATGTTCAGCTAGTTTGGGTTGCGCCATGGGGTTTATAAACGATTGAAATAGCGTACATACCAAAACACTCACCACATTAAAAGTCCTTCTTGTCTTCTACTGCACTGATGTCACAACAAGGACATGTGTAGTCACAACAGGGACATGTGACATGGAGGGAAGGAGCTGCTTAATAACTGTTAAGAGTGATGTAGTGTGACACCAACGTGTGACAAGTCAGAACACACGCCACATCGAGGAGACCTGTTTTCAGTGACGTCACAGCAACATATCACAACACTGAAAATACCGCATCAAAAAAACAACAACTGCACGAAATGTGTGGTGTCAAGGTTCGAATTCTTCCCCGGCAAGAACCAATCAGATCTTTAGTGTAGTGGTTAGCAGGGTCGCCTCACAACACAAAGGTCTTGGGTTCAAATCCTGGACGGGGATCTTTCTGTGCAGAGTTTGCACGCTTGCGTGGGTTTCCTCCAGGTACATGTCCATTAGGTTGATTGGTAAGTCCCGTGACCCCGAATTAGGAAATAAGCAGGTATGAATGAATGAATGAATGAATGAATGAATGAATGAATGATTGGTGATTCTAAATTTCCCCTAAGATTGAATGTGTATGTGTGAGTGGTTGTTTGTCTATGTGTGGTCCTGTGATGGACTGGCGATCTATCCAGAGTGTATCGCTCTATGTGCACTGGGATAGGCTCCAGTAAACCATGTGACCCTGAATTAGAAAATAACCGTTTAAGAAGATAAATGAATTAATCTTAACCTATTATTATTATTATTATTATTATTATCTCGTGTCTTTAATGAGCGTGTTAATCCGTTTCACATCCCATCTCTGTGTATGAATGCATGAACATATTAACGTATTAATGATTAATATAATCTTTCATATAAACACACGTGCGGAAACATGGACAGGCGGTGCAACGTTACATAAGCGTGTCTGGACGGGCAATGACGTCATACTGTTATTGTTATTGTTTACCAATGCGACGCAAAGCAACAAGCGCGCGAGCGTGTCTTTAGAGCCCATATACTCGGTAGGATGTGAAAGCAAAGTCGGAAATAAATGTCTCTCACAGTAATGCATTTAAAAAAACATTAAAAACTACCCGGATGTTTATGTTTAATCCCGCATTTAAACTACATCATCACTACATCCGCTGATATAACATCGATATAAATATCGGAACCCAAAAAAATCCCCAATAACTCACATATCGTATCTCCACGCCTCCTCTTCCTCTTTTATGTTTCCTTCTTTTCACTCATTTCTCACAGCTCCGAACTGACCGCGCAAATGAATAAACACGTCCGTGCGCCCGCTCGAGTCCCTCGCGCTCGGAAATCTTTGCTCGCTGTCCGGTAAATAATCATTTGGCTGTGAACGATTCATTTGAGATGAATCGGTTCACTACGAAAGAAAAGCTGTATTTCTTTTAATTTAACACTGTAGTTAAAAATAGATAGCAGGCAAATGTAGGGTGTATTTTTACTTAATATCTATTTTTATTTTTAAATAAATGTTTGATTTGGTTAAAGTAGTTTGTTCAAATGAATCACTGAGCAGTGAGGATGTTCTCCTCTAATCTTTACGCAAACGGTTTATGCGTCAAGTGCATTATGGGTATTTATATTCCTTTGAGAAAGGTTTTTTTCTTTAGCTTCACTGGCAGATGAACCCATAAAACAATACCGCCCACCAGGTCTGCGATTGGGGTTGAGTATTTGGCCGAGGACCTAATCCAGATCTGAGCACTTGGTGGTTAAGGGCCTTGCTCCGGAGCCCAACAGGTGGCAACTTAGTAAGGCTGGGAATCGAACCACAGTCTTTCTAGATAGCAGTTGAACATATTAACTACACTGGGTTGGGTCGTTGACCAGTCTGGTCCTTCCTAACTCCTCCATTCCATCCCTCAGGAAGATCTGGGTACCTGCACCACCACTGGCAAGTTAGTTATTGTTGTGTCCTTGGGCAAGACCTTTAACCCTTCCTGCTCCTGGGGTGCTGTACCATTGTCTGACCTTAACCTTCTAAGATGGGATATGTACTGTGTATAATCCTGCATTGTACAAATAAAATTTCTATTTGATATAAACCCCCCCCCCCCCCCATCCCCAACACAAAAATCTAACTACTGCACAATTTGTAGCAACACCTCAGGACTGCTGATCAGATGGTTGTGGTTTCAGTTCCTAGCATATGGAAACGGTCACTGCTGAGAACAAACCACTAAACAAGCCGCATTTCATTTATCTTTTTCTTGCTTATTATATAATTTGAGGTGAAGTCTCAGGGTCTGCTGGAGCCTATCCCACAGAGACATGCTGGCATGGCGTTCAAAAAAACATTAGATTAGATTCGAAGGTTCATTCATCTTCTTACCCGCTTATTCCCGAATTCGGGGTCACGGGGGTTTGCTGCGCCTATCCCAGCACACATAGGGCGAGAGGCGGGGGTTACACCCTGGACGAGTCATCAGTCCATCGCAGGGCCACACACACACACACACACACACACACACACACACACACACACACATACACACACATTCACTCCTATGGGTAATTTAGAATCACCAATCAACCTAATTTGCATGTTTTTGGACTGTGGGAGGAAACCGGAGTACCTGGAGGAAAACCCACGCAAGCGCAGGGAGAACATGGAATCAAACCCTTTTTGTCGTGAGGCGACCGTGCTAACCACTACAACACCCTAAATAGATATATTTTTCTGCCAAATGCCAGAAATATAAAGATTGATTGAAAGATTGAAAAGTGATTTCTTTTAGTTACTCGGTTGCATTTAAAATATCATCAGCTCATTTCTCCGGATTGTCCTGGATTAAAAAATCTGTGATTAATTCATGATTATTCTTAACAATATTTCTATAAAATAAAAGCAAAGTTGACGATTCCTCAAGACAATCTCGTCGCCCAGGTGGCCATCCGGAATCTATTGAGGTTTTTTTCTCCATTCTGTCACAGATGAAGTTTTGGTTCTTTGCCATTGTCGTCTCTGGTTTGCTTAGTTGGAAACGTTAATTTAGAAATATTATCTTAAGAGCGTTGTATTGAAAGTGTATTATTGTTTCTTTATGATGTCATTCTGTACAGTTGTTAAAAAGCCGCAGTGGAAATAAAGGGGACTCGACCTGACCAGAAATGTAAATTTGTACAGTTTACTGCATTTATCTTCAGAGGTAGTGGACATAGTCATGATAAAACCCTTTAGTTTGGTGTTTAGCACATTCTCTGCATGTCCCTGTGACAGAATTTCAGGTCCACACTCTTGACCTTGAGAAATGTCTTGATTAAAATGTTGTTACTAATTACAGTAAATAGCTTTTGACCCCGTTTGGCAAACTACGGCGCTCTGCTGTTTTGTGAGCACAGAATGCTAGAATTTCATTAGCTACAGGATCAGCCAGCAAAAAATATAGATCCAAATCCGTGGTCCATTTTTGTTTTTGCATTAAGACAGTTTAACAGCAAACAGACACAACAGACATATTGTTCTTTAACCATTAACTGTAAACACAGAAGTGGTTACTCAATAGCCCCATCACGTGGCCAGAATAAGAATATATATATATATATATAATGTTCTTTCAAATGGCGCAAAAATGCTGGAACTGCTGATCAGGGAGTTAATACCAATTGGAAAGTGTTAAGTCCCAGGACACACCCTGGAACAATATTCTTAACCAGTTGGACCTAAAAAAAATTAGATGAAGGTGTCTACCAAATGCCATAACTATAAAGATGTAAATTGAGTTATAAATAGTGATTATCAGCCCATACCGATCTCCAGAAGATGTATCAGAACATCTCTAGTTTCAAGGTTCTTCTCATGGCTTCTGCTCCTTGTCTTCTTTCAGCGTCCACAAAATGCCATCAGTTGGAACGGTGACATTTGGTTGTTCCTGTGATAATCTCCTGACGTATGATGATACTGCCCATGATAATGCATATACTGAAGATAAGTTTATGTCTCATGCTGGTAAAAAAAAGAGTTTTGGCCAAACAGTTGTATGTTCAGTGCAGTTGCTGCTGATGAACCTCAGCGGCATGGACGGTAGAGGTACCGAGAGGACTTTGGCTAACAGGATCTTCGCTTTGTATAGTTGATGGACTCTCCATTCGTCTCATACTCACCCTAAAAATCTCTGAAGCTGCACCTGATAAACCAACATACCAGAAAAAAAGAAAATTTTAAGAGAAAAGACTTAGAAAAGTTGTAGTTATTGTCCAAAAACATATACTGAATTGTTAGCTTAATAAATTCCCTTTTAGGAGTGTGTGTGTGGAGGGGGGGTGGGGGGGGGGGCTTTGGGCGTGAATGTGGTTGTTTGTCTGTATGTGGTCCTGTCAAGGACTAGTGATCTTTCCAGGGTGACCCCTACTCACAACTGGGATAAACTCCAGCAGATCCCTGTGAGCCTAGGAATAATATGATGTAGAAAATGAATGATGGATGGATGGATGGATGGATGGATGGATGTGACATATGGTGTGTGCATTTAAATTCCTGACTTGATAAATTACCAGGATAGGATTGTCATAACAGCATTTCATTCTTTTAAATCGGGTTCGATTTCTGGACAGGGGTCTTTTTGTGCTTTTTTGGGTTTCCTCAGAGCATTCCAGGTTTCTCCCACAGTCCAAAAAACATGTACACTAGGTTGATTGGTGATTGTAAATTGCCCATAGGAGTGAGTGTTAGAGTGTGTGTGTGTGTGTGTGTGTCCCTAAAATGGACCAGTGTATACCCCTCCTGCTTTTTGCCATTCACAGAGATTTTGCCATTCCTTGAGCAAGACCCTTAACCCTTCCTGCTCCAGGGGCGCTGTACAATAGATGACCCTGCACTCTGACCCCCAACTTACTAAGATGGGAATATGCAAAAATCATTAATTTCCCTCATGGGATTAATAAAGTACATAAAATAAAAAATGGTCCACACACTACCTGGTATCACTTGTATTGCTGAATTTGAGCCATTGTGAAGACAGTTCTCTCCGTTCTCTCCAGACTGAAGTTTCCTCTGCAGAGAGAGAGAGAGAGAGAGAGAGAGAGAGAGAGAGAGAGAGAGAGAGAATATGTTTCAGTATCACCTCTGTAAACAGGAATAAATGTGCTTGACTTGTGAATGAACCTGTAAACAGAGGGTTCTTGTCGTCTGGCCTCTGTCTTGGTACCTGAAGACACTAAAGAGAAGATAATAAATAAAGGAATAGTTCAGTCATTAGTACGAATTCGATTGCATTAATAACTCATTCATTCATTTATTCATCTCCCATCCAACCCACATATTCCCTAAATCGGAGTCATGAGCATCTTATGAAGCCTATTACACTGCACATAGGGAAAAAGGTAGAGAAACACCCTGGACAGCTTGACAGTCCATCGGAGGGACACACGTAGACAAACAACCCCACACACATATACACACTTACTCCTATGGGCAATTTAGAATCCTCATATCAACTTAATGTACTTGTTTTTGGGCTGTTGGAGGAAACCACAGAAAACCCACTTAAGGACAGAAAGAACATGCAAACTCCACACAGAAAGACTCCATGCCCAGAAATCGATCCCGGGACCTTCTTGCTGGTTGGCAGTTTTTATTATAACATTTAAAAACAATTTTCCCATTATAACATTGTAATAATAATCTGCTTAATAGAGGCTTAATCATAAAAACCACTGCATTAAGGTGACTGTTTTTCATGAATACTGAAATGTACCTTGGGTTGCCAGACGCTAGTGCCTTACACTCAAAACACACTTTGAATAATCCACAATTCTGTTAAAAACAAAGAAAGAAAAATTATTATTATTTGACTTTAGTTTAAATTCCAATATTTATCATTAAAGAATGGAACAACATATGCAACGTAGATTCCAAGTTATTTTGTTTGAAACCCACCCCTTTTCCCCAAGAAAATATAATACCCCCTTCCTTAAAGATATTAAGGCACCTGCATTTCATGCTTCCACTGTGCTACCCGGACTGTGGGAGTTTCCCCACCAGTGTCGGTGCAGAAGATGGATCAGTGACTTGCTCATTTTTGTGGAGGGCAAAGGTCAACCAGGAAATCCTGGATAAAATTAGCTAATGCAATATGCTCGTTCTCCTTGACGCTCACTGCTAAAAACACACAGAGCTTGCTGAGGCCCCCTTGTGGGTCTGGGTCCCCTGTTGTGAAACGCTGCTTTAGTAAACATGTAATATACAGTGTTGCCTGGCCACTTGGCGCTTCATGTGTTACGGCTTCAGTGTTTGGCGGGTCAGCAGCAGCCACATTGTGGAAAGGAGCGTTGTTCCATGTTGATGCGCAAGAGAGAAGGAAACCTGCATGTCAACCAAAGAGATGAGTTGACTCAGAGTACTGTACATAGCACGGGCTTTCATAAAGGCGCCTGATTGGTTTCTGGTGTGACATCGACCAATAAGAGTACGAGTGGATTACATATTTAAAACATTCTTGTACAGTAACCCGCATACACACACATTCCTAGGGGCAAATACTACTTCACACTTTTTCAGCTTTCGCGGAAGATTCTGATCCCCATTAACCGCCAAAAACCAGGGATCACTGTAAATTATTTTTTTACACTGAGGCTACAATATACAATATACAGACACCAGGCCAGATATTTATAAGACTATAGGCTATAGGAGTGAAAATGAAATCTGATAGCTAGATCCGTTAAAGTACGACTTATCAACCAATCAGTGTAATTTATTTGAGATAAATTGTTTCCTGAGTGCTGAGATGGACTGGCGACCCGTCCACTGGCGACCTCTCGCCCTATGTGTGCTGGGATAGGTGCAGCAGACCCCAGTGACCCCGGATTCGTGAATAAGCGGGTAAGAAGATGAATGAATGAATGAATGAATGTTTCCTGACTGTAGCCAGTTTGACAGATTGGATGGATTTCTCCCGAATGTTGCCAGGTTGAATAGTTTCCATCTCGATTGGGCTTCTTTTGATCAATTCAGCTTGGAAATAAATGTATTGATCTAGTTGATAATATTTAGGCTGCTTCTTGATACAACTAGTAGGTGTTTAGTGTTTAGTTTAAACTACAAACATGTGATGTAATTAAGAACTATAATTAAAACTTTATAGTTTGAACTAGATACACTAAAATAGTTATTGTATCTAGATAAAATAATATCCTATTGTATCTAAAATATCTGTCACACAAATTCCAGATAGGAAAATTCTAATATAAAAACATTGGTTACAAGTTCCCATATCATGGACCCCTAATAAATACATATGACACCAACAAGGGTTAAATTGTAGCTGAGTGGTTAAGGTCCTGGACTGGTAAACGGATGATTGTGGGTTTAATTCCAAGCCCCATCAATCTGCCATTACCGGACCCCTAAAACAAGCTCATTTATTTCTCAACTGCTCAGCTGAATACAAAATAAGATTAACGTAAAATGGATTTAGATTAGAGCGGCTGTGATGTGCCGGAAATTCTACCTTTCTTTTGGAGGACGGTGTCTGTGCTAAGCCTTCCTCCAGCTTCCTGGAGTTCTCCAACTGCCGCTGCTTTGTTACGTACTCGTACGTACTCATGCCCTTATATACTACAAGAAAAGAGAGATTCGGCTCAGAGGCCCAACAGGGACAAATTATTGGTGCTGGAAATTGAAACCTAATCTTCCAATTAGCAGTCCGACAGCTTAATCATTGCTCTACCACTTCATCTAGGTTTCATTCAATGAGCAGGTTAATCAAATTACTTTCTACTCACTCAGATATATGTGGAAGTTCAGTAAGTGACACAGCATTAGAAATGAGGTGCATGCAATGAGGATAGTAATGGCGGCCAACACGAGGATACTGGCAGAACTGGTCGGTATCGGTGCCAACGGCAGGAAGACCAACCATGTTGTGTTGTCATTAATAGCTGTGTAGAGAAAAAGCAAAATGACACACTGATTTCATCATGTAAAGCAAACCAGAGACTGTTCAAGAGCCCTTTACGTGGAATGAGTAAATCCAGTGACGGCGAGCAGACTAGAGAACCCAAAGTGCAGTTCATTTACAAAGAGACTAAACTGACATGAACAATAAATGCTGACTAACAGAACAATACAAACACTAACTAGATACATACATGAGCGAGACACCAACAAGAACTTGGTGAACATGAGTGGAACTAAACTTGGCCATAGCCATGACAACCTCCCACCATGAGTGGTACAGCTATCCAATAATCCACCAAAGGACACCTCCAACCTTAAATACATATGAAACAATCAGCTAAACAAGACACACCCAAACAGACAAAGAACCATTCGCAACATGACAGGGGAACTACACGACAAGAAACACTATGGGAACAAGAGCCGAACAACAGGAAGTAATGTATCTAGCTTACAGCATAGCCTGGCTAGCTAGCATAGCTAAGCTAAACCAAAACAAAACCTATGCAAGTACTAAACACAATAACATGAACATGACAAAACATGACAATATGACAAAACCCTTAAACTAGATAAAACTATCAAACCACCGCAATTTATTGGTACAGTTTTTGGTTTTTCAAAATCATTCATTCATTCATTTATTTATCTCCTTACTCACGTATTCCCCAAGTCGGGGTCAGAGGGAGACCTTGTGAAGAAAATCACTTTCACGAAATGTCTCGCAACGCATACAAAGTCATGAGTTTTCCGGTGGTGGACTGTCAAGGCTGCATGACAATCACACAGTGTAAATGACCAAAGACGTGAGCTAAGGGAATCCCATTCGACTTGGCGTATTTTTACGCTGGATGCCCTTCTTAACGCAACCCTTCCCTTTATCCGGAATGCAGAGAATGCACTGGCTTGTGCAACCCTAATGGTTGGGTTTTTATGGCAAATTTAGACTCACCAATCTACTGTGGGAGGAAACCAGAGTACCCAGAGAAAACACACTCAAGCGTGCAGAGAACATGCAGACTCAGCACAGAAAGATCCACAACACAGGAATCGAACCTGGGACCTTCTTGTTGTGAGGCAACCGTGCTAACCACTTCGCCATCCGCGCTGCCCAAATTCTCAAAACTATTAATTTAGAATACAATTTATTCATTCATTCACCTTCTAACCAACACTAAGCCACCATTTTCCACTTAATCGGGTGGAGTGACTGATTAAGACTCGGCTCATGTTTTCACCTCGAAATGCAGTTGCAGTCCTGAGAACTGCAGGATTCACAAAGTGTCCGATGAAGACGAAAGAGACGACCAGGATGAGGAGGAAGACTCCGCAAACGGCTGTAAGCACAGTCAGAAAAAATAGCCTGGAATAGAAAGATTTCAGGATCTGAAAGAAACTCTACAAACTTTATTTACAATGATTTGTGTTGGAAAGTAATTAGAAATGTACCAGTAGTTTCTTTTTCCCACGCAGTTGTTGAGCCAGTTGCAGTGGTGGTCAAAGTCGGCAATGCACTTGTTGCAGCTGCCGCAGTGTTTCACTTTAGATCCTCTGTGGAGAGAGTGTAATTGAGCTGACTCAGACAGGATGCTGGGTTTCTCTCTTTGTTGTAGCAACAGTGAAAGAGTGAAATAAAAACAGCAAACAGTGCTTGGGGTCTAAGGCGCTAATTAATATCTTACAGTCGGGTTACATTAGGGGTGTAAAGTGGAAGAATTGAAAAAATGCACAATCCTTTTATTTCATTCATTCATTCATCTTATTACCCACTTATTCCCTAATTCAGGGTTACGGGGGTCTGCTGGAGCCTATCCCAGCGCACATAAGGCGAGAGGCGGGGGTACACCCTGAACGAGTCTATCACAGGGCAACACATAGACAAACCATTCAAACACACAATCACTCCTATGGACAATAATCTGCATGTTTTTAGACAGTGGGAGGAAACCGGAGTAAACAGAGGAAACCCACACAAGCACGGGGAGAACATGCACACAGAAAGATCCCCGGCCCGTGAATCCAACCTGGGACCTTCTTATTGTGAGGTGACTGTGCTATCCACTACGCTACAGCGAAATGCCACAATTCTGAAAGGAATCTCGAACTGATAAATGGGTCTGTGGTGGATGCAGATATTGAAGGCACACTATTCAGGAAACATCAGCGTTTCCAGTCTAGATTAAATAGAGTTGTCTAGGGTACCTGTATTATTTACCCTAGCTTAACCTTGCAGTTAAAAACATGCATTAGGTCATGGATGAACTTGCAAGTCCGGCAAACTCCTACTAGTCATTTTAACTGTACATACACATCAACGTCACACAGGTTGCAGTGCTGATTGTGTATAACATGTGGTTGCTTCCTCCTGTCGAACACGGGCATTGGGATAGAGTAGTCCTTTTTCATTCGAACAGCATCATCGGCAGGGTCGATGATCTCCGCTGCCAGGTGAGTCAACAAGTTCAGGACAAACGCTGCGCCGATCACCTGGTTGGAACTACATTAAGGGTTTTTATCTTTGCACAAGAGATAGCAAGCTGTAATTGTAGTCGTAGTTATTTTGCACAAAGGTATGTGTGATCTGGAGACCAAATCTGATTCTATAAATGACATCAAAGCTAACCATCAAGAGAACAGGATACACTGTAGGAGATGTAGTTCCACGGTGAAGGTAGGAGTGGGATATAAACTCCAAAGCCTACGATGGACATAAAGCTATATAAAATCCACCCCACCGGTTGGAGGACATGAAGTGGTAGTGACCATCCGTTTACTCGTGAGTGAACTGGCGGTGAGACGAGTTCATTGTGCTCTTTCCATGTTGGCACAGTGCGTCTGGAACGGCGATCCAAACGACTCACCTGAAACACAGAGAATAATTAATTTTTTTGTTAGCATATTGTAACACGGTGGCTAGTGTTTAGCACTATTGCCTCACAGCAAGAAGGTTCCAGGTTTGTATCCTGGCTGCTGTTATTCTGTTCTATGTTTTGCATGTTCTGCCTGTGTTTGTGTGGGATTATTCTGGGTACACCGGTTACTCCGGTTTTAGAAATAAGAAGGTATGGATGGATAAATGGATGGATGGATGGATGGATGTGGTGTGGGGTACTAGGAGTGATACCATACCAGGTTACTAGAGGACAACCCAAGGACTGCTGTTTATACCCTGTGCTTATTTATGTTTGTTTGATTGCGTCCAGAGGTTGCTTGTTTCTCTTTTTACTTTGTGTATATATACACTCCTGGGCGGCGCAGTGGTTAGCACGCTCGCCTCACAACAAGAAGGTCCCGGGTTTGATTCCCGGGTCAGGCATCTTTCTTTGTAAAGTCTGCATGTTTCCTCGCACACTTCGGTTTCCTCCCACAGTCCAAAAACATGTAGATGAGGTGGATTGGTGATTGTAAATTGTCCATAGGAGTGAAT
>JAOTRA010076739.1:0-13412 GCA_026260255.1 Pseudolaguvia tuberculata | reverse complement strand
ATATAAATGTAACTTTATTTTTATTATACAATACTAAATTATGCGGTTATGTAAACTCTAATATGTACAATGATATTCCAAAAGAGTATATTAGTATTATTATTGATATAATTAATCTTGCAATACAATAATTTAAGGGTTTTTATTTTTATAGATTTTGGTGTGCCGTTGTACCAGGATTATTTTAACAGTGTCAGGTGAGCATAACTTTTATAGGCATTTCTTTGCTTACATTCACTGTCCTATAAGCTTTTTACATTACCTTTCATCACATGCAATTTTTAATCACTTTATATTTTTTCATAGCTTTGAGGATGAAGGACAGCAACATCAAGATAATCCTATATATGGAAACATCTTTGTAGATGGACGAAGGGGTGAGATAAGATTTTATTAGGTTTTACATTACAGATGTTGGGAAAAACTAACATACTCTAATGGTATAACACATATGTGTCTGTGCTACAGCCTAAAGACAAAATAAATCACAATTGTCAAACATGGCTGAGTCAAAATGACCAAAAAAAAACAAAAAAAACCAGAGTTATTTTACTGTCATTAAAAATTATTCTCTTATGCATATGCATTTACATTACTTTATATTTTTTAAATAGGTAGCTATGCTATGCTGTACAGTACCAATAAATAAAGTATATATTATGCACAATTAATTTATATGACTTGCTTTGTTTGTTTATTTCAATTTTTCTATTATTAAGGATCCATGCCAAAGTCTGAATATGGGGAAAATGAGCAAATGGCAGAAAGAGCTACAAGACAGGATGACAAGGTACAGTCTACTCATGTATTACAGATGTTTGTAATAATCTTATGATTAAACATCTGTCAGAAATTTGGCTAGTTAGTTCAGACTTCATTTTTAAATAGCAAATCCAAAAATAAAAGGTGAAATAAAACGCTGACACGGTTTTGCTGATAGATTTGATGTTTTAAAAGAGATTTTATCCTCATTTTATAAGAAACATTTTTGCACTTTTTAAAGCAAGGGAACTATTTTGAGCAGTCCTACGTATTTAAAATCAGCCCCATGTACAGAAATACATCTCAATGAGGCTCATTGACGCACGACACAACACGTAGACCACTGTGCATCGATAAGTCAGATTCTACGAAATGTACACGCAGAAAAGAGCATTAAAGACTCAAAAGTTCAAAGGATTTGGTTGTTTTACATAGAAGAAATGTTAAATGTTGCACTATAAACTAATTCCTTAGAAGAGATATTTATTCACCTTGAATTTCCAGTGTCTTATTTACTACCAATTCAAATGTTCTAACGTTTAACGGCATTCAGAGAAATGCTAGAAAATATCGTTTTTAAGATTGAACTTAAAACATGAGGTTGATAATATTGTTTGATTTAGGTTTCAGAGGTTTACTTGTCATTTGGACAAGCAGTATAGGTGGTAAATATTTTTTAAACAAAATTGTTACAATACACAATAAAAATCATTGCTCAAAATTCATGCTGTAAAATAAAAATACAAATACATATGTACAGTTACAGATTGGCATTTGGTAGACACGTTTATCCAGAGCGACTTACATTTGGTCAGTGGTTACAGTGGTTGCTTGGTGGAGGTGGGATTCGAACCCCGGGTCTTTCTGGTAGTAGTCCAACACCTTGACCACTAGGCTACCACTTAATGTAATTTGTAATGAATTTGTAATGAAATTTGTAATTTGTAACACATTTGTAATGAAAGCAATAAATTAACAGATATATAATGTAGCTTGAAGAACATATCTAAAAACTGAATTGTCCTGTCCTGATTATAGACATCATTTCTATAGCAATTTTATCATAATATTTCTGATGACTGCAGAATAATTTTGACCAAACAAAAATTGGATAATAAATCAAAAAAGAACTTATTAATCCCACTATTTGTACAAGACTGTGCTGTAACCAAATTATTAACCAACAAAATATACACTTTCAACAATAACCGTTGAAATCAGAATCAGATCATCAGAATCAGAATAAGCTTTACCTGGTGTGTTCACACATACAAGGGGTTTGTTCTACTGATAGAAGGGACTAGACAAACGATATATAATATTGTGTACATAATATTATGTCATAAGAATTATATCATTAAATGATGACAATTATATATGTACAAGTATATGTATATGAAAAGTGTTGAATAAATAATGTATAATATTAAAATAATGTTGCGTGTTTAACGTTTATTATCAAGTGTTGATGAGATAAATTGCTCAGAGCTTTTAAAGACTGGGGAGGATTGTACCAATGCAATCATTTGCTTAGCAGTTTAGAAAACTCGATGTAGTTTTCCAAGGTCAAATATAGTAGCTGGTCAATATGTTCATCGACAAAAAAACAAATATAATAAAATACTGTATGTAAGACAAGAAAATTGTTCATAAAAGATCAGTCATGCTGTTTAGTTACTAAACAAAATATTGCGTAAGTAATATTGCACATTTTTATTTCAGTCTGGCCCAGAAGACATTTCTTATGCATCCTTGGATTTTAGAGTTCTTAAGAAGAACAAAAAAAAAAAAAAGTACCGGGAGGATCAAAATCAGGCACGTATGGTCCAGACTCATCCTGTTCCTGATTCACAGATGAGGAGCACTGAGAGGAATATAGACTGTGATGGTGCTATGCCTTCCCGAACCAACAGCCTCATTGTGTCTCGCAGCATCATCTACCTCAACAGCCATCAAGTAGCACAAGAAACAGAAGAGCTACAGAGAGAGAGAGAACAAGAAAGAGATAGAGAAACAGAATGGAAAATCAATAATGAGTTGATGAAATTGCAGTGCAAGGCTGATCAAAGTTTGGGCCAAAATGAACTGAGTCATGATCAAGACAACTAAAAGGATAAAAAAGGTAAAAAAAATAAATAAAAAAAATAAATAAAAAAAATATATGTCAATGTTAGCCTACAATGTTAGCTTGACGTTAACATAATTATTTTAATTATAGTTATTTCATCATTTTTAGAAAAGTGATTAAAGCTGAACACATTTACTGTAGCTTTGCTTGACAGTGAGTGTTTTCAGTTTGCACTGATCTTTTGTATCAGAAAGTAACAGAGGATATTAAGAAAAATTGTTTACTTATGATGTAAAGGGAAAAAAACGTTTACTAAGAAATATCAATGTCTATGTTAAAAATTTTACCTGAGCGTTCAAATACAAAAGCAAAAAGAGAGCTTCAAAGATGTGCAGTAGAGCCGATCTACTTTTGCAAGATCACTCAATGAAGACACATATTTTGACTATTGTCACAATAATATGACATAATAAAATAATATCTGAAACAGAAATCATAATGTCTGGCTCTGCTTGGAACTGCTTACAGTTCTCCATGCTATCAATGATGCAAGGGTTGTGGGGTCCAATGAGGAGAAACACAAGAAAGACAATTTCGAAACTAAAGCATTTACATTTTTATTACTTGCAATATAATCAACCTAAGGCGGCACGGTGGCGTACTGTTTGGCACAATCACCTCACAACAAGAAGGTCCGATTCCCGGGCCGGGGATCTTTCAGTTACAGTTACAGCATTTGGCAGATGCTCTTATCCAGAGGGACTTCCATTTGTTCTCTTTTTGTCCAAAAACGTCTAAATTTGGGTGATTTGTTAGTCAAAATTGTCAATAGGAGTGAATGTGTGTATGTGGTTGTTTGTCTATGTGTGACCCTGCGATGGACTGTCAACCTGTCCAGGGTGTACCCCTGCCTTTTGCCCTATGTACACTTGGATAGGCTCCAGCAAACCCCCTTGACCCTTAATTAGGGAATAAGCAGGTCAAATGATGATGAATTTTCAACCAACATCAAGTGTAAAAATATTAAATCCGGTTTAAATGTATTGCAAATGAAATTGCTAGTGTGCTTAAAAAATTTTTATTCAACAGATGCACTTCAAACATAAATCATGACAATTTTATAAAAACTAAATCAAAGGAAATGAAATGAATGAATTAAATATTTATTAAAAATGGAAATAAGGGTACAGATTAGAGATAACATCAAATCTTAAATGATGTGAAATATTTTGATGTATGTTAGCAAGCAGGTTAATTGTGTTTCCAGTCTGAGAAATAAAGCTGTGATCATTGCATTGATGGTACTCTGTGTGATGCTGGGTATGTTTCTTATAATCTTTTCAGATTTTTTTATACTCAAGTTTTGTATTTATTGGTGTTTTGTTGTAAATGTTTTCATATTTAAAGTCAAGTCAAAACAAAAATATCCTAGAACAGTGCCCGCAGAGCCCTCCAAGAAAGGCGGGGCCATAGACAGACTCCTGTACTGGCACTACTAATGCTTCAGCTGCAACAATTTTTTTTAATAAACAAACTGAGTATAATTATTATATACAAATTGAATATTATTTAAGCATCAGCATATTCTGGTCAAACTTAATATTTTATTAAATTAAAAGCTTCCACAATTAAGGGATATGTGTCGGTTATGGTGTTATTAAAATCAGCAGCCATCTGTATAACAATATATATTATGACTATAAATAATATGCATTTATTCATTCATTCATTCATTTATTCATTCATTCATTCATTCATCTTCTTACCCGCTCATTCCCCAACTCAAGGTCACAGGGGTCTGCTGGTGCCTATCTCGGCGCACATAAGGCGAGAGGCAGGGGTACACCCTGGACAGTTTGCCAGTCCTTCGCAGGGCAAGTAATATACATTGAAGTGAATTTACAGCTTGTCTAAATTTGCCATCCCATCAAAAAAAAAAATCAACACACAGCATTAAAGTCTGTACCTCCTGGCAATAAAAGTGAGTACACACCTCTAAGAGGAAAGGTCCAAATTGGGTCCAAATAACAGTTTTCCCTTCCTGTTGTCATGAAACTCATTAGTGTTACAAGCTGACTGGAGAGACGGTTATTGCTCTCACTTTTTCAAACCGGTCAATGGAAGATCAGCATGATATCTCAAGGTAAAGAACTCTGGGGATCTAAAAAAAAATACCTGTTGCTCTATATAAGGATGCCAAGAAGATTGACTAAGAAGATTGCCAAGACCATGAAACTGAGCTGTAGCATGGTGGCCAAGAGCATACAGCCATTAACAGGACAGGTCCAAACAGGCCTCACCATGATCGACCAAAGTGAGGGCTCAGCGTCATATCCAGAGGTTTATTCATTCATCTTCTTAGGTATTTTTTTTTTGTTCCCTAAAATCGGGGTCACAGGGGTCTACTGGAGCCTATTCCAGTGCACACAGGGCAAGAGGCAAGGGTACACCCTGGACAGTTTGCAGATTCATTGCATGGCACACATATATGAACAACCACTCACACGCACAAATTCCCTCCTATGGGCAATTTAGATTCACCAATCAACCTAATGTACACCCACACAGAAAGACCTTCCGACCCGGGAATCAAATCTGAGACCTTCTTATTATGAGGTGACCGTGCTAACCACTATGCCACCACGACGCCCTATCCAGGGGTTGTCTTTAGAATATAGACATATGAGTGCTGTGTGTGTGTGGCAGAAACTAGGTGAGGAGTACAAAGACAACTGTGTCTTGCCAACAAGCATGGGGGTAGGAGTGTCATTGGAGCTGCATGAGTGCTGACAGCACCGGGGAGCTACACCATTGATTTAAAAATCAAATGCAATCAATTAATTTAATTTTATGAAGTAACTAAAAAGATAAATTAATTTAAAGTAATTTGTCATCTATAACCGATTACATTTACAGAGTAACCTTCCCAACACTGCCTATAATATTTATTTATACAGCAAGTTTAACTATGACTATGAGAAACGACTTCCGGGGTTCCAACGGCTACGACAATGACGTTCCTGTCCAGGTCACGTGACATCAAACATGGCTGCGCGCATGTGAATGTCAGGCTGCGAAACAATTTCTCGTTATAATAGCAATTATAAGGATTTAGTACTGTAAAGATTTAATATTACTGTCTACGCTTTAATCTAATCTATTATGGACCCTGAAGGGCAACTGAGAAATGTAAGTAAACGTTATATTGTATCTCTTTCATTGGGTAGAGATTTGATCGGAAAGCTTAATGATTTTTCTGTTTTCCTTTTTGTTATTGATTTATTTAGCTCCGAGATTTTCTCTTGGTTTATAATCGAATGACGGAAATTTGCTTCCAGCGATGCACGAAGAATTTTAACTACAGAAATCTCACAATGGATGAAGTAAGTAAGGCTTGTATTAAAACCAGTTAGAATCAATCAATTAATCAATCACAGGATGCGGAAAACTACCCTGGACTCAAGAATAAATCTGAACAAAACTGTCGGGCGTAGTCTTCTTTTTCAGCTTCTTCTTCTCAATTCGACTGCTCTCGTTACGGGTCACCCAAGTGGATCACTCTTCACGCTGCCCTGTCCTCTACATTTGCCTCATTTACAACAACTACCTGCATATCTTCCCTTCACAACATTCATAAACCTCCTCTTGGGTCTTCCTCTTTTCCTCCTGCCCGGCACCACCATCCTAAACATTCTTTTATCCATATACTGCATGTCCCTCCTCTACACATGTCCAAACCATAAAGATTTGCCTACCTATAATACTAAGTTTGTTTCCTTTGTTTCTAGCATTAAAGTATACAGTTTATTTTGTTCTGATATGTGAATGCCTCAAGTGATAAGTAGCAAATACATTGACTTAAAAATTAAAAAAAAACCTTGTTAGGATTTTTTTATTGGGTTGTTGGAACACAATGAGCCTTTATTTTGGTGTATTCCTAAAGATCATGGTATAATGGCATGTTTTACTGAAATATGTAGTTGTAGAAAGTTGAATGTATGTTTTTGATTGAACCTCTATAGGAGCATTGTGCAGACAGCTGTGCTGGCAAACTAATCCGTTCCAACCATCGCCTAATGGGCACGTATGTACAGCTGATGCCTGCCATGGTCCAACGACGGATGGAAGAGTTGGAAAGCAAAGCTGCAGAACTATCAAAGTCAACCGAAGCAGAAGCTGGAGGCTCAAAGTCAGCAGATGCCCCTTCAAATTTTGCTACACCGGCACCAGATTTGTTGACACCCACATCTGCTGTGGAACAGGCAGGGACTTTGGCTAGCAGTGGTGCATTTCAGTCTACACCAATACTTAATCATAAAATTCCGGTTGTTACAGAAAGTGCACACAGAGCTGCAGCCGAGGCATCGGTAGCAGCACCATCCAGGCAAGCATCCTTAGACGTGACCTCTCTACAAGAACTGAAGCTCTTTGCACCTCCTGCAAATTCCAGTGTACCAGAGAAAGGTAGAAATGTAGAAGTAAACCACGTTGGAGTAACGAACAGCAGTATATCACCCCCAGCCTCAACTAGGGGAGAAGGACCACCATCTCAATAATGGTTTATTAATAGACAGTGTGGAAACATGTGCTGATTAGAATAACAGTTATAAAAACTACTAAAAAGTGACAATAAAGGGCATTGTTGGCTTGCTGTTGCTTTTTTTGCTCTGTTGATGGGACACATTAATGACCATGTGACTAATAAAAGTGAAATGGTGTTGATAGAAGATTTTACATACAAAACTTATGATAAAATAAATCATAACTAAAACTTTAATGTTTTGTCTAACTTTATAATATGATTTAATTTCAGTTTATCATCACACTTTTGTGCTATAACATAGGCTGATAAATCAGATGGATATGCAATCAGAAAAAAAAAAACTAGGCTATGGCTTCTGTTCATAATTGCTGTAGTATGAGTTTTTTAGTTTTTTAAATTTAGTTTTATTCTAAATGTATTTCATATCAAATTATACCTCACAACTTAAATATATATATAAACACTACAAGAATGGCTAAATAATCTGCATCAAGTTTCATTCAGCGTTGAACAGGACGCCTACGTAATCTAAGTGTGTTTTTCTTTGCAAATTAAACATAACAGCTTCGTCGCAAGAAATTTGTTCTGCATGTAAAGCCAGGCTGCAGTAACATTTTGCAGAGTTCCAAGATTCTCAGCTTTTAAAGTATGTCTGTTCCAGTCACAGGAAAAAGCTGTTTTCCTGTTGGAAGCACCTTCATATGACCTACATACACGTCATATGTCAAATTTCATTATTTCATTCATTTACTTACCTGCTTATTCAGGGTCACCAGTCCACGCAGGGTACACATAAACAACCACACACATTCACTCCTATGGCCAAAAAATAATTTTATCCTAAATTAGAATTTTATCACCAATCAACCTAGTCTACATGGACTGTGGGAGGAAACCTGAGTACCTGGAGGAAACGGAGAAAATGCAAACGCCACACAGAAAGATCCTCAGCCCGGGAATCAAACCCAGAACCTTCTTGTGAGGCGACCGGGCTAACCACTTTCCTGCCGTATGTCAAACTTTTAAAATGTAATTGTATTTTTTATAAATTATTTTAGTTAAATAACTAAAACAATGGCTAAGCATAAAACTCACAAATATTATTCTCTAATACATTTTTTAATTGTCAAAAAGATTCAATTTACATCTTTTCATTTATAAATATAATTCATATAATATTTTATTAGTATGATGATGAGGTTATATTAATATCATGTGATATTTAAACAATATACACTATATGGCCAAAAAGTGATTGACATTCCTTATCCATGGGGTCGAACATGACAGTCCCCTCCTTGCAGATATAATCGCTTCAACTCTCCTAGGAAGTCTGTCCACTAGGTTTAGGTTTTGTTTTTATGGACCTTGCTTTGTGCACTGGTGCATAGTCATGCTGGAAGAGGAAGGGGCCAAAATATTGCCACAAGGTTGGGAGCATGGTAAGTGTCCACCAAACTATTACAATTCTCTTGGCAACCTATAAACCTAGACTCATCCATCAGAAGCGTGATTTGTCACACCAGAGACCAGTGGCGTTGTGCTTTACACTACTACATCCAACATTTTGCATTGCACTCTGTGATGTATGGCAAGGATGCAGCGCGGCCATGTGCTTGATTTTATACACCTCTGGCCATGAAAGAGATTGGAACACCTGCATCTGATTATTTGAATGGGTCAGCGAATACTTTTGGCAATATAGTATATTATTTAAACAAGTATTTCATTGTAAATAAATCCAAATAGATCAAGCCAAATATTTATATCCAAAATTTTTATTTGGTTTCCAAAAAAAACCAATCCTATAGCACTAAATCCTATAGCACTCAGTTGAAATATGGTAGAAATGGGGTTCAAATGGTTAGAGTATATCGTTTAATCTGGTAGCGTGTGTATGTGTGGTCCTGCGATGGACAGATGAGGTCTGACAGGAGTCTCCATTGACGATGATGTTTGCGGATGATATTATAATTTGTGGTGAGGATAGGGAGCAGGTTGAGAAGAATCTGAAAAGGAGGTATGCGCTGGAGAGAGGGAGAATGAAAGTTAGCAGGAGTAAGACTGTGTACATGTGTGTGAATAAGCGGGAAGGCAATGGAGTGGTGAGGTTGCAGGGAGATGTGGTAGTGAAGGTGGAAGAGTTTAAGTACTTGGGGTCAACAGTGCAAAGTAATGGAGAGTGCATTAGAGAAGTGACGAAAAGAGTTCAGGCAGGGTGGAGAAGAGTGGCAGGAGTGATTTGTGATAGACGAGTTTCGGCAAGAGTGAAATGGAAAGTTTATAGGACTGTAGTGAGACCAGTCAAAAAGCCAGGAGGCAGAGCTGGAGGTGGCATAGTTGAAGATGCTGAGATTTTCATTGGGTGTGACGAGGATGAACAGGATTAGAAATGGGTTTATTAGAGGGACGGCACATGTAGAATATTTTGGAGACAATGTGAGAGAGGCAAGGTTGAGATGGTTTGGACATGTGCAGAGGAGGGACATGCAGTATATTGGTAGGAGAATGCTTAGGATGGAGGTGCCGGGCAGGAGGAAAAGAGGAAGACCAAAGAGGAGGTTTATGGATGTGGTGAAGGAAGATATGCAGGTAGTTGGGGTGAAAGAGGCAGATGTAGCGGACAGGGTAGTGTGGAGAAGACCCCTAACGGGAGCAGCCAAAAGGAGAATAATGTCCACAAACATTTTTTAAATTGGTTAGAATGGTGTATATATATATATATATAATCCACACTTTAACCATTTAAAATGAATATGTTCTTATGAAGTGTTATTTAGGCTGCCATTGCTATTTATCTGTTGGAAGTAGAAAGGCATCAACATGCACTACTATAGGTTTGTTTCTTTCCTTTGAATCCAGAGAAAACCACTGAAACTTTACTGCAGAATGGAATAACCTACTGGTTTTTCTGGCCAGGTGAGAACTGATGCCCTGGTTTCTCCCAAGGTTGTTCTCCATTTTGTTACCAATTAAGTTTCAGTTTCTTGCTGATGTTGCCTCTGAATTTGACAGTGGAAATAGAGCTTTGTTTAATTAGCAGACAATAGAGTTTTATAGTTTAAATTCTAGCAAAATAAAAAGATTTTGCTGTGATTTAGAATAAAATAAAAATAATAACATGCAACCACCAAAAATAGATTGTTCTTATCCATAGTGACTTACATTTTATCTTTACATACATTTTAGTTTTTCTGGTATAAGTCCCACACCTTAACCACTAAGTTACTCCTCACATTTATCTGCAAACACAACTGGTGGTTAAGGGAATCGAACCCTGGTCTTTTTGGTATTTGTCCAACACCTTAAAAAGAAACTGATTTGAAGCCAGGGCAGCGCGGTGGTGTAGTGGTTAGCACGGTCGCCTCACAGTAAGAAGGTCTTTCTGTGCAGACATTGCATGTTCTCCTCCCCCCAGAGGGTACTCCAGTTTCCTCCCACAGTCCAAAAGCATGCATATTAGGTCAATTGGTGATTGTAAATTGTCTATAGGAGTGAATGTGTGTGTGAATGGTTGTTTGTCTAAGTGTTACCCTGAGATGGACTGGTGACCCGTCCAGGTTGTCTCCAGCAGACCCCCGTGACCCCAAATTAGGGAATAAGCGGGTTAGATTGAATGAATGAATGAATTGAAGCCAGAATCTCCTACTTATAAAGCAGGCTCTCTTACCAACTAAGCCATGTCACCTCCAGCAGATAGGTTCTTGAGATAACTTCCCATCTGTGTTAGTGGATATTTTCTAAACTTCCTACCCAGAGGGCACGTTTTTCCGGCTTCCCAACAGAGGGCGCTGTTGTTCGGCTGTTTGAAGGAGCGCTCACTCACTACACTACCACAGAAAGGCGGTTCCTGGACGCCAACTCTGCGACCAGGGTGTGGACAGTTACGGCTAGTGTCCGTCACTGGACTTTCTCTGGACCTTAAGTTAGAGCGGACACTTCAACAGGTAACGCCGTTTATTCATATTTCTTTATTTTCACTGAGCTACATTCTAATTTTCACTGTAGTTATCCTCGAAGTAACTAGTTTTATCCACGCTTTGGCGCTGGCTCGCTAACGACCTAGCTCTCTGGGCTAAACGGCTAAAGGTTAGCTCAGTGCAAAAAACGCTTAGATTTATTCATATATTCGAAAACTGTTGCGTTATTAATGAGAAATAGATTTTTCATTGCTTTATTATGTAAAACATGCACTTTTACAGTGTTAAAGCTGATTTTTTTTTCTTTTGCTGTACTCCAGCTAACATTTTCCTCAGTACAGAAACTGCAGCGCTTACGTCATCAGTCTTACAAACAGGTCTCAACATACCAAACATAAAATAAAAAACAAAGTTTATATGTTAGATGTTCTTTTAAATTTCTATTAATTATAATTAATTAAATAACATTAAGCGCAGTCGTTTTATATTTTTCATTACCATATATGAATGTAGGTAGAGGTATTCTTCCAAGTTGTTACGTCATCGTGTGGAATTTCGATCCTTTATTTAGACTACAGAATAATATTAATGTTCAAATAACAATAAATAGATTTTTTTTCTAAAGAGCAAAACTGCAGTTTTATTACAATTTGCGTAAATGTCATTTAAAATAATCCAAGTTCCAAATTTAATTCCATTGCCTTAAAACAGCTTTATATTAAAACTCAATTACAATGGAATTAGAGGTATATGCATAAATTAGGCATCTGTGATATTAATTACAGAAATGATGTTATGATATTGCTGTCATGGTAAACTCTTATGTTAAATTAACTAGGTGTCATTTTATAAAATAATAACCCATTATGTTCAAAGACATCTCTATTATAAGCAAAAAAAAACTACATGCTATGAAGCTATTAACTAACTGCTATGAACCAATTGCTATGGCAATCTGTCCAGGATCTACCCCTGCCTCTGGTTTTATGTGCTCCGGGATAGGCTCCAGCAGACCCCCGTGACACCGATCTAATTTTTCTAATATTGCTTCAATACATAAGATACATTTTTTAACCTTTTCACCAGTCAGTCCCTCCAGGATCATTGCAGTTTAAATATCTTGTTTTTTTTTTTAAATGTACCGATTTAAAGGTGTTTTGTAAGTGGTTTAGAATGTAATGGATTAAGTGAATGTTGTACAAGGTTGTGTGAGTTTAATATCGCTTTCATAAATAACATTGATGATGTAATGTTGTTTGGTGTGGGGGAATCAATGGCTATTATTGGATACATTTGCAGAAAAAAATGCTGATTACACAGGGAAGTAGTGGCTTGGTGGTTAAGGTTACAGTTTGGCATTTGGTAGACACTCTTATCCAGAGTGACGTACATTTGGTCTATCTTTTTTTTTTTATACAACTGAGCAATTGTGGGTTAAGGGCCTTGCTCAAGAGTCGACAGTGGTTGCTCTTAACTTTGCTCAGTTGTAAGTCATCTTTTTTATTTGCGATATTTAGTTGCGATATTGCTAACATCATTGTGAATCAAATCCCTGTAAAAAAAAAAAAAAAATTATGAATGGTTTTATTCGCAGATTTTGCAGGGACTGTCTAGAACCTGAAATGCAAAAATATTTTCTTATAAATTGCTCATACACATATGGCATACTTTTCTATTGAAGCGGTATTCATTTTTAACCCATGTAAATAAAGGGCTCTTACCATACTGACAGGTGAAAAATTTCTCCTTAATATGACATTACAGTCTATTGACACACAGAGAGTAAGAACATATGACATTATAACATATGACTAGTTTTCATGGGAACAATGAAAAACAAGATTTTATAAATCTAAACTTGCGGGAACTTGATGGACAGATATTTGTAATCTGTCCTGTAGCTCACATTTTTATTATTGCTTAAAGTAACTCAAATGAACACCAGAAATGATCACTGTAGGTATATTTAACTAAAGTAATTGGACCCTACAGGCAGGAGCTGCAGACACTGAGTCAGAAAGTGTGTGTGAGTGTGCGTGTGAGTGTGCGTGTGTGTGTGCGTGTGTGTGTGCGTGTGTGTGTGCGTGTGTGTGTGCGTGTGTGTGTGCGTGTGTGTGTG
>JAOTRA010076721.1:0-13420 GCA_026260255.1 Pseudolaguvia tuberculata | reverse complement strand
ACACACACACACACACACACACACACACACACACACACACACACACACACACACACACACACACACACATATATACAAATATATACAGTGGTGTGAAAAAGTGTTGCTTTCCAATCTTTTTGCATGTGTTTGTCACACTTTAATGTTTTAGATCATTAAACAAATTTAAATATTAATCAAAGATAACATGACTAAACACAAAACACTTTTTAAATAAGGGTTTTATTATTAAGGAAAAACAAAATATAAAACTACTAGGCTCTGTGTGAGGAAGGGTTTTCCCCCTATAATTCCCAATAATTGGTTGGGCCACCCTTAGCAACTACTGCAATCAAGCGTTTGCGATAAATTGCAGTGAGTCTGTTACAGCGCTGTGGAGGAATTTTGGTCTAAGCATCTTTGCAGAATTGTTTTAATTCAGCCACATTGGAGGGTTTTCGAGCATGAACCGCCTTTTTAAGGTCATGCCACAGCATCTCAATAGGATTCAGGTCAGGACTTTGACTAGGCCACTGTCTTCATTTTGTTTTTCTTCAGCCATTCAGAGCTGGTGGACTTGTTGGTGTGTTTTGGATCATTGTCCTGCTACAGAACCAAAGTTCGCTTCAGCTTGAGGTCACGAACAGATGGCCGGAAATTCATCTTCAGGATTTTTTGGTAGACAGCATAATTCATTGTTCAATTTATCAGAGCAAGTCTTCCAGGTCCTGAAGCAGCAAAACAGCCCCAGACCATCACACTACCACCAGCATATTTTACTGTTGGTATGATGTTCTTTTTCTGAAATGTGTGGTTACTTTTACGGCAGATGTAATGCAACACACACTTTCCAAAAAGTTCAACTTTTCTTTCGTCAGTCCACAGAGTATTTACCTAAAAGTCTTGGGGATAATCAGGATGTTTTCTGATAAAACTGAGACAAGCCATTATGTTCTTTTTGCTCAGTAGCAGAACTCTGCCATGCAGACCATTTTTGTCCAGTCTCTTTCTTATGGTGGAGTCATGAACATTAACCGTAACTGAGGCAAGTGATACCTGCAATTCTTTGGATGTTGTTGTGGGTCATTTGTGACCCCTTGGATGATTCGTCGCTGTGCTCTTGGGGCAATTGGGGTTGGCCGGCCAAAGTTCGGCCTGGGAAGGTTTTCGCCATTTGTGGATAAAGGAGTTTGCTGGAGCCCCAAAGCTTTAGAAATGGCTTTATAACCTTTTCCAGACTGATAGATCTCAATTACTTTCTTTCTCATTTGTTTCTGAATTTCTTTGGATCTCCATGGAGGGCCATGTAGTTTTGGATTTTGGTTTCTCTTAATAATAAAAACTTTCATTTATAAACTGTGTTTTGTGTTTACTCATGTTATGTTTGACTAATATTTACATTTGTTTGATTATCTGAAACATTAAAGTGTGACAAACATGCAAAAAGATTTTAAATCAAGAAGGGGGCCAACACTTGTACATTAGGTTGATTGGTGATTCCAATTTGCACATAGGGGTGTGTGTGTGTATGTGTGTGTATGCGTGTTTGTGTGTGTGTGTGTGTGTGTGTGTGTGTGTGTGTGTGTGTGTGTGTGTGTGTGTGTGTAGCCCTGCGATGGACTACTGACCTGTCCAGGATGTTGCCCTGGCTTTCAGGCTCCAGCAAATCCCTGTGACTCCTAATAAACGGATTATATGATGAATGAATGAATGAATGAATGAATGAATGAATGAATGAATGAATGAACCATAGAGAGATTTTTTCTATATTTCTTCATTTTACAGTAAATTTCACTTGGGGAACATTTAATGTTGCTCAATTGATTCTGCTCGCAGATACTTGGAACTTATTCAGATCTTTAGTTTCCATCACACTGAGTCCTGATGACGTGCTGTTGATGTCAGTAACCGAGAGAAAGAGGCAGGGAGTATATGTCCTAATTTAGCAGCATGAATGGGAGAGTGCAGCCCGTGGGTGTTGTGTCTCGGCCTCAGTGACGCAGGCTATTTCACACACTTCCTGCCAGCTGGTGGCACCTCGTGCACTGTCCAAAAAATTCATTTCCAGAGCACACTGTGCCTGTTTTTGCAGTACCACTCACGTTTTCCTAATTTTTTGTCCAATATTAATATATCAAATTAATTCATTCACTAACTAATGCATAAACCTGGGTCTATGTCAGTAATGTTCATTAATTATTAGAAGAAATGTTCAACTTTTTCCTTTTAAGCTAATTGGTGGTACAGCAATTACAGGATGCTATGACATGCTAGCAATTACAGGATACTATGACACAAAATTATGCCATAAGATGTGCAATTTTTACCTGCCCCTAGGTATAATTACATAAGCACAAGGACCCTTCAATAGACAGGTATATTCTTATACACTCTTATACAAAGTGATCCATGAATTTACTGATGATGATGATGATGATGATAATGATGAATTAATAGGACAGAATTAAAAAAAATTCATAATAAAATGAATTCAGGAGTTTGCATATTCTCCTCCACGCTTGCGTGGGTTTTTTTCCCCGGCACTCTGGTTTCTTTCAAGTGTCCAAAAACATGTACAATAGGTTGATTGGTAATTCTATATAGCCTATAGGAGTGAATGTGTGTGTGAGTGGTTGTTCGTCTATGTGTGGCACTGTGATGGACTGGTGACCTGTCTGGAGCAGTTAATAAGATAAATGAATGAATGAATGAATGAATGAATGAATGAATGAATGAAAATGAATTTATAAATAAGTTGATAAGTGAAGAGGAAGAGTGGAAAAAACATTATTTATTTATTTATTTATTTATTTAAGCCTTATTGCCTTAAAATAGAGATTAAAAAAACAAGCAACTTTTCATTTTATAATTTTTATAATTCTTAAAAGTATTCCGCCGAATCGAGCCTTCTGTACTGCCATTAGTCAGAATAGGAAGTAATTCCCGAAAACGGGTGGGGAACATATATTTAGTTTTCCAACCGCGTTTCAAAAAGGGCAGATTTTGTAACCCGGAAGATGAAAAGAATTTCTGACGGAAGTCATTCTCTCTTAGCTCAATGTGACTGTATCCTAACAATTTTAACATTTACTGCGTTAAAATGTTTCTTACAGCAATTAACCGTAAGTTAAAAAAAATACTGCATACATAAATAACTACGTAGATGTGCAATAAATTGTAAAAGCATGTGAAATGAGCCGTATGCTAGCTAGTGAGAGGTGTTTAGCGTGCTAACGAGAAACACGAACGAGCTGCATATACAATGTCAGTAGAATAAATAATTAAATAAATCGTTTGTAATACTCTAAATTTCATTTTAAAGTTACTTTGTTTGTAACTATGTTATAACTTTATTTAATATAATGATATTTATAGGTGCGGCAAGAAGGTCTCGCGTTCGATTCCCGGGTCGGGGATCTTTCTATGTTGAGATTGCATGTTCTCACTGCCCTTGCGTGGTTTTTCTCCGGGTATTTTTTCGACTGCACAAAACGTGAGTGAGTGAGTGAGTGAGAGTGTTTGTTTGTTTGTTTGTGGCCCTGTGATTGACTGGCAACTTGTCTAGGGTGTGCCCCTGACTTTCTCCCTATGTGTGCTGGGATAGACTCCAGCAGACCCCTGTGACCCCAAATTATGGAGCAATCAGGTTGAATGAAACTGTGCTTACAAGCATAAAATATTTTATATTATTAGTAATAATACCAGGGACTTATTCATTCGTTCATTATCTAACCCGCTTATTCCCTAATTCACGGTTGCAGGGTTTTGCTGGTGCCTATTCCAGCGTGCATAGGGCGAGAGGCAGGGTTACACCCTGGACAGGTAGCCAGTCCATCACAAGGCACATATAGACAAACAACCGATCTCACACGCAATTTAGAATCACCAGTCAACCTAATGTACATGTTTTTGTCCTGTGAGAAGTAACTGTAGTACTCGGAGAAAACCATGCAAGCGCAGGGAGAACATGCAAAGTCTGCACAGAAAGGGACCTGGGACCTTCTTGTTGAGAGGCGAATGTGCTAACCACTACGCCGCCGCGCCTCCCCCAGTGATTTATAACCAATACAAATATTTGTTTGTTTCCTTTTAGTGGCCAAGAGCAAATCAAAGTAAGTGTTTCTTCTTCTTCTTTTTCTTTTTCTTCTTAACTCCTCTTTTATTGTATATGTGCTGCTAGTGTTTTGCGTTCCAGGGCTATAGATTGTGCTGAATGTTCTGGATTGTTCTGTATGTTAGGACTGTATTGGTGCAGATGATGAGTGCTGCAGGAACAGGTTACTGCTTTAACACTAAGAGAGGAAGACTGCGAGAAAAACTGGTGCTGCGCAAACACGACCCTTTAGGTACCTGTACAAAATATCAACTCAAACAATCATAGTTGGAAATAAAATCTTTATTGTGGATTATTATTTATTATTAATTACATTACTATATTTAAAAAATATATGTAAAGTATTATCTAGGTATATAAAGGATTCAATTAAGAAGAAACATCAAATTATATTTATAAAATTAAAATATTTGATTCATACACTATGTAGATAGATACTTTTTCTATAAATAATAAATGAAAAATGTATATATAATATATATAATTGCCTTTTAACTCTTATAAATATACATGCAACTATTATAACATGCTTGTGTATATATACAAACCACTATGGTGGTGTATTGGTTTGCATAGTCACCTCACAACAAGAAGGTCCCGGGTTTTGATTTCCTCGCCAGGGATCTTTCTGTGTGGAGTTTGCATGTTCTCCCCGCGCTTGCGTGTGTTTGCTCCAAAGGGTACTTTGGTTTCCTCCCACCGTCCAAAAACATGTACATTAGGTTGATTGGTGATTTTAAATTGCCCATAGGAGTGAATGTGTGTGTGAATGATTGTTCATCTATGTGTGCCCTGTGATGGACTGGCGACCTCTTCAGGGTTTAGCCCTGCCTCTCGGCCTATGTGCACTGGGATAGGCTGCAGCAAGTCCCCGTGACCCCGAATAAGAGGGTAAGAAGATGAATTAATGTATATATATTTAAAAGCTTTGGAAGGTTTATTTCCAATTCTTTGTTTCAGTATTTTCATTGATTTGTTGGTTACTTTCATATATGAGAAGTCTGACATCATGTCCTATCAGTTTGTGTCTGATTCACTACAGAGTATGTGTAAAAAGATGAAGTGTAGCAATGTAACCTTTGTAACATTCTCAACCAGCTGCTCCAGTGGTTAGGGGTTATGCATTTTATTTAGATTGAGAAGTAGTTTATTTTCCTAAAAACAATATTGTTTTAGAAATGTTTTAGAGGAAAAAAAGGAACATATTTTCTTGTGGTATAATGGATCAAATAAGATCACTTTGCTTTATTCTAACATTATGTTCAAGGAAATATATTGAAAAAGCAGAAATAGTCACTGGTAAATGAGTAAGTTCTTATTAAGAATTAAGTAAAAGAACCAGAATTAAGTTCCCTCATTTATTATGTCCTTTCAGGCGTTTGGGCAAGGAAGAAGTTTTATTGCAGTTAAATTTCTGTTACTGCTGGAGACCAAGCACACGGTGGCAAAATATCAAGTCTGTAATGTATTAAACAAATAAAGGGATTTGACACCTGCTTGTCTTGAACATAATGCTATAGGAATAATGTGTCGTGTATATATAATTAAAATAAAGTATACAGATTTTGATATTTGAATGAGGTAACATTTATAACTCAGTAAAAATAATTTTATTATATTTTAATGTAATAATAATAATAATAACAATAATTTGAATTTTGCTTAAAATTATTTGTCAAATAAAATAAATACATTTTATTTTGCTTAATTATTTATTTAGTCAAATATTAAAATAAATATGATGGTTATTTTAACAAAACACATATTTTTTTATAGTTTATTGTTCTATGAAGTGTATATGTTGACTTTATTAAATAGATTGTTTTATTAAAAGCTTTTACACATGGATGTATCAAGTTGATGTAAATGTGGTGTCTTTACTATTATAATATAAAATATTTATTATGAAAAATAATAATAATAACTACTATCGTAATAATTATTATAATACTGATTTTAGTTTCATTTAAAGATATTGATTTGGTCAAAATAATATAAGTAAATTATTACAAAAAATAAAAGTAAAGTTTAATTAAATTAAAGTATGGATCATATTTAAAATAATAATAATGAATAAAAAGGAGTCATGACAATGATTAAACAGGAAATATGCAAACTTCTCTAATTACTATTTATTCTATAAAGTTTCATCAGATTTTATCATTCATTCATTCATCTTCTTGCCCGCTTATTCCCTAATTCACGGGGGTCACTGGGATCTGCTGGTGCGAGAGGCAAGGGTTACACCCTGGACAGTTCCAGATTTTATCAGTTACATCGAAAAAAAAAATAATGCACCATTTCCCCTTTTTTTAATCTAATCTGCTTTTTTGTGTTTTATTTACTTTTCTGGTATATTTGTAAAGATATTGCAAGGAGCATTTGTTTTATTGTCTCAGTTTTTATAAACTCATTTTCAGCAGAATTAAATTATAAATATTTTTTCCTGTTCACAGTGAATAAGCACGTCCTGTTCTTTGAGAAGAAGAAAATCCGCTCACTTTAACATTATAAATGCAGTGTGTGTATAGCCGGTGTGAGTAAGAGCACCGATCTACACCACACACGTGACCCAAAAAAAAATCATTCAGCCATGGATGATTACATGCGATGGTAGATCCAGATGATCTGAGAACGTTCCCACAACATGAGGAATTGAGAAATACAGTACTGCACTAGCTGAGAGTTAGGACGTGTGTGTGTGTGTGTGTGTGTGCGTGTGTGCGTGCGTGCGTGCGTGCGTGCGTGGATAATAAATATATGATGCATATGAAGTTTAAAATCTTCATGTTGAAATTGTTGAATTGCAACACAATGGTGTGTTGTTGTTTTTTCTTTTTAATTTAAAACAATAAATGTTTAATTTAATGCTCTTTATGGTGTCCTAATTGTGGAATATATATAAGAATGTTTTTCAGCTTCTGACATCAGTGAGTTGTTTACTGTTAAAAGGCAATAAATATTGCTGTAAACACACCTTTTATTTTTATATTTTTAATAGTTTTCTCTTTTATTTCATTTCTATTTAATATTCATGACCAACGAATAGAATTTTTTTAAATCTTACCCATGCGTACGTGCGTGTGTGCATATTTTGTAATTATGGTCTAATGTTCACGGGATCAGGTCACATCACTATGAATAACATGTTACATAATCAAACATAATTATGTTTTTGCAAAAAATAAATGTGGCGTCTTTTTACTATAATTTGTTTATTGTTGATAATAATAATAAAATAAATAAAAAGCTTGAACTAACAATGAATTTCAATATTTATTAGTACAGTTGCCTCACAGCAAGAAATTCTCGTATTCAATTCCAGAGCAAGGGGTCTTTCTGTGTGGAGTTCTCTCCATGCCTCTGTAGGTTTCTCTGGGTACTTCAGTTTCCTTCCACAGTTGGAAAACATACATTATTGATTGGCGATTCTAAATTGCCCATTAGTAGTGAGTGTGTGTGTGTGGTTATAGTTATTCATATATATATATATATATATATATAAAACGTGTGTGTGTCTCTGGCTCAAGAGTTTTTTATTGGTTTTTTATTACTTTTGGTAAAAGTGTCAGTAATAACATTTATTTGTTTAGGGAACGAGCTACAAGCTTAGACTTCACATCACTTCAATTTTGAAAGTTGAGTGTTATTGCTGTTCATCTCTATTTGTTAAATAATAGTAATTAATTAATTAATCAATTATCATTGATTTTTTTTTCCATTAAAGAATAATGACACTATTTCCCCAAATGTCTGATCACATAACCATCCAATCTGTATGTGGTTTCTCTCCAGACTGTTGCTACAAATATGGAAGCTCACAGTTGCTCTAGAATGTTTGTTGTATGTTGAAGCATTACATTATTTCTTCTGGAACTAAGAGACTCCAACACTGTGACAAAAAACATGTGCTTAAAACTCCTGACCTGTATTATCATATACCGGGTGAACCCCCCCCCCCCCCCCCACCAGTGTACAGTACAAAGTCCTGATCTTACCACCATTGAACCCCTTTGAGATGAACTGGAATGGCGACTGACCCTCCCCAGACCTCCTAGTGTTTGCAACTAACTGGTGGTTAATTAGTGAAATGGTTTCATATTTCATGTACTTTTTTTTATACTGTTTTTTGCAGTATCATCACAATGACACTACAATCTATTTCATTAGTTTGCTAAAAAATGATGTCATGCTGAGCTGCTGAATACAAGCGGTTAGATGGAATCAGAATTAGTTTCTTGTGGCTAAAAGTGAAACTGTCACATGACATTTACAGTGTTTGCCAAACGCTCTTATCCTGAGAGACGTATTTTATTATCTATTTTGGACATCTGAGTAATTGGGGATTAAGGGCCTTTCTCAAGGGCCCACAGTGGTTGCTTTGTGGCGCTAGAAATCAAATTGTGTCTTTTTGGGATCAGTCCTTAACCTTTAAGTTACCAATTTTTTACGTGACTCGGAGGCTAATGTAAATTGTTTAGCTGTTTATTCATTTAACGAATAAAGTTTATTCATTCATTCATCTTCTTACCCGCTTATTCCCTAACTCAGGGTCACAGGGTCTGCTGGTGCCTATCCCAGCTCACATCGAGCGAGAGGCAGGGTTGCCAGTCCATCACAGGGCAACACATAAACAAACAACCATTCACACACACACTAACTCCTATGGACAATTTAGAATCACCAATCGACCTAATCTGCATGGTTTTGGACTGTGGGAAGAAACCAGAGTACCTGGAGGAAACCCTCGCAAGTGTGTAGAGAACATGCAAACTCCACACAGAAAGATTGCCTTCTTGTTGTGAGGCGACCAGGCTAACCACTACTCCACCGTGCCACCCTAAAACAAGAAGTTAAAAGAGTTAAACAATGGTGTGTGTGTGTAAGTAGTAAAGGTTAACCTGTAGGTTGTCTAGTAACTGGTAGTAAAACTATGTACACTGTGAACTAGTCTTTTATTGTTGATATATCCGGGACGGTGTGGGTGTGTGTGTGGCTAGTGTTCCGACATCATCTCAATCTGTAAGAAGTAACACTAAAAAGAAAATGGAGCCTCTGCATTGAAAGTGACTCAGTGTCTGACCAGTGTTTCCCTTTGTCTCTTTTCTGTAAGACAGGAAATGTATTGTCCTACTGGGAAACATTACATGTTTATTACATGTAAAAGTTGTTTATTTTTATAACATGTAAGATTTCCTGTGATTAAAATACACATTATTTAATAAACAGTTCTTCTGCCAGGTCTTTCCTGGACGGATAAGATGTCTGAGTGCCGACGCTCTGCACAGACACTGCCGCCACTAGGTTTGCTCTTCTGCTCATCTCTTCCAGAGGCATAGATGGATAATGGGCCATGTAGAAGGCCAGCGCTCCTAAAAAGCTGTCACCGGCTCCCTGAGTACAAGCGGAACATGTCTTTGGTTAGTATTATAAGAAAGAATCCAACTTAAATGAAATGATAAAAAGACTTTATATCAAAATGTCCAGCTCTCGAACACAACTGTAAGCAGGAGAACCCACGACGATTTATATTAAAGTATTATATCCAAAAAAGACAGGACTTTTATTTTATTTTACTTACAACAGACCGTAGAAAATATTTAATATTCACTCGTTCATTCATACATCATCTAACCTGCTTGCCTAATTCGGGGTGACTGTTCTCCATGAGTGTGAGTGAGTTTTCTCCGGGTGCTTCCCTATGGTTGAGGGCTGACCTTGCTTCGGTGTGTGTGATTAAAGATGATGGCACACAAGAGTAGACAAAATTTTCAGCTTTCATGAAGGTGGAGGAATTTAAGTACTTGGGGTCAACAGTGCAAATGAATGGAGAGTGTGTTAGAGAAGTGAAGAAAAGAGTTCAGGCAGGGTGGAGTGGGTGGAGTAGAGTGGCAGGAGTGATTTGTGATCGACGAGATCATTAGATGGACGGCGCATGTAGGATGTTTTGGAGACAAGGTGAGGGAGGCTAAGTTGAGATGGTTTGGACATGTGCAGAGAAGGGACATGCAGTATATTGGTAGAAGAATGCTGAGGATGGAGGTGCCGATCAGGAGGAAGACCGAGGAGGTATATGGTTGTAATGAGAGAAGCCATGCAGGTAGTTGGGGTGAAAGAGGCAGATGTAGAGGCCAGGGTAGTGTGGAGAAGAGCGATCCGCTGTGGCGCCTCCTAATGGGAGCAGCCGAAAGGAGAAGAAAAAGACTTCTATTAAACAAATACGAGGGTGACTCAAACTGCCATGCGATGGACTGGCAATCTATCCAGGGTGTGTACCCCTGCCGTTTGCCCTATGTACATTTACATAAACAGCATTTGGTAGACGCTTTTATCCAGAGTCACTTACATTTGAACTTTTCTTTGTACATCTGAGCAATTGGGGGCTGAGGGCCTTGTTCAAAGGCCAACAATGGTTGCTCGGCGCAAGTTGGGAATCGAACCCCCGGTCTTTCTGGTATCAGTCCAATGCCTTAACCACTAAGCTACCCCTTCCCCCCTTGCACTAGCATAGGCTCTAACAATCCCCCGTGACCCTGAATTAGGGAGTGTTAGAACATGATTGAATGAATGCCTCAAACAAACAATAATAATTATATGAGACAGATTATTTCATCCCAGCATTTTTTACAGGATTCAAAATATCTTTTATTGCACAGATAAAATATATTTTTAAATAATTTTATAAATTATAAAATGTTTGTTTTCCATAGCATAAAGGTAGAAAGTGATATAGACGGTGTTCATTTTCTTCTATAGGAATCTGACTGAGTGTTAAAGGTTGCCGACCTTTGACCTATACAATTAACATTAACATGCATCACAATTATGTGACCGTAGAAGTTTTTCAATCTAAATGTGTTTCCAGCTCGAGCTTTAAAGTCTTTGATTAATTGTCCAATTAACATCTGAAGTTAGATAAATATATAAGTGATATGTAATGATATGTAAACAACAAGTTTGTACTTTCAAAAGTTTTATTTAATTAAAAGTTAATCATGACCAATGTTATTTTCTTTTAACTCAGACAGGATGTTAAAGTAAACGGAGTAAATTAGCTTTAGCATCTGCGATCGGCAGTATGTGATGATGACTGGATGGTATTGTGTTGAGTCATATGTTCTCATCTGGCTCATTGTTGAGTCGCTTGAATAAGTGAACAAAAGTGAAGAGTAGGCACTCGGGTTAACGTTTAACAAAAGGAAACCTCAGAACTCGGTGTGATTAGTGAGGGTTCGAGTTGGTGATTATCGCTTAAGGTCTGAAGTGGCTTTTAGCTTTTCTGCTTAACCAACAATGGATCTGTGTATGAAGGTGAATTTTTAACTCCACATTTTCCTCACTGACTTAAAGTAAACGTTTTTAGAGTCTGTTCCAAAGACAAGGCAGGAATTTAGATTTTATTTACAGTAAATTGTGAACATTTTAATGTTAATCTGTTGCTTAAAGTAATGATTGACCGATAATCCAGTTTAACCATATGATTCCTATGTATTTAATCCTTTTGCATTATCATATATATCGGATCCATCGATATATGTTGGAAACTTTGAGAACTGTACAAATGACAGCATTGCACTCTGAGGAGAGACGGTCATAGTAAAATAGCTTGATTTGATTGATTTAACAAAACGTTTAACAAAAGAAGTTCTGGGAGCAATAAACCACACATAAGTAGCAAAGCTTTTTTAAATTCATATTATTTTGAAAGTTTGGGCGGCACGGTGGCGTAGTGGTAAGCATGGTCGCCTCACAATAAAAAGTTCCTGGGTTTGATTCCTGGGATTTTTCTGTGCAAAGTTTGCATGTTCTCCCCGCGCTTGCATGGGCATCCCCCAGGTACTACAGTTTCCTCCTACCGTCTAAAGACATACATTAGGCGCATTAGTGAGTCTAAATTGCTCATAAAAACCAAACTATTAGGGTGGCACAAGCCAGTGCATTCTTAGTGCCGGTCCCAAGCCCGGATAAATAGGAGGATTGCGTTAGGAAGGGAAGCAGCTGAAGGACAAAAAAAAAAAGATTTTGAAATAACGTGTAGGACTACCAACTTAAAAACCTGGGTTTGATTCCCATCACCACCAAGCCACCACTGCTGGGCCCCTGAAGGGTTAAGGCCCTTATCCCTCTATTGCTCAGTTGTATAACTGGAATAATGTAAATCGCTCTGGATAGGAACATCTGGTTCCGCATATCATCAATCGGTCACATTGCAACATGCTAATTTATGTAAAATGTGACATAAGAAATAAGAAGTAAAAGTACAGGTTCCAAAAAAAATTATTCCGCTAGTCTCTCGTGTGATGGAGCACTTAACTGCTGTGTATTTAGATATAAACTGCAGTAGATGTATACATTATTAAATCATTAAAATCATCCATTCATCTTTTTTTTTTTTGCACAGCCAAAGCAGGAGCGGCCAAAACAAAAGGAATTATCAGTCATTAAGCCCATAAAAGCCCAAGTCTTTTAATAGTCAGCACATAAAATACAGTCATCTCTTGTGTGTGAAACTTGTGTGTGGGGGTTGGAATAGGCGGAGTACAGATGGGAATGTTAAGCGATGAGGAATGTTGTCATTTACTGAGCTTCAACCACACATGACTCCACCAGCAGTTCTCAGAAGCTCATCTGATTATTCATACTTATGGCTTTTCCCTAGACCCCCTAGAGCTATTGTACACCTTTAACACTTGCATCATCTACCACCCCACCACCTCCATCCTCATCATGCGACTACAGTCACACCACACTCATTGTTGCTTGAACTCATCCCTTTATTAGAGTGCTACCGAACCCCTGGTATGAACCCTCTGGGAAAACAAGCATTTATATATTTGTCTCAAACAACAAAATATAACAAAGTACATTTGGGGCAAAATGGTGGCTTAGTGGTTAGCATTGTTTCTCCCAGGCCTGGGTTTGATTCCCAGGCTGGTAGGGTTTTTCTGTGTGGAGTTTGCATGTTCTCTCTGTGCTTGTGTAGGTTTACTCCAGGTTCACCAGGTTTATAAGTGTTTTATAAACGCTTTTCAAAATGTAGCTTTCTTTGTTCAACTATTCAATGTAATACGGGTATTTTTCAATTTAATTTGGTCTCATTAACCCACCACTTGAAATTAATTATATTTTTCCTCATCCAATTCATTCATCATTCATCTTCTTACCCGCTTATTCCCCAATTCGAAGTCATGGGGTCTGCTGGTGCCTATCCCAGCACACATAGGACGAGAGGCGGGGCTACACCCTGGACGGGTCGCCAGTCCATCACAGGGCCACACATAGACAAACAACCACACACACACACACACACACACACACACACACACA
>JAOTRA010076606.1:0-13442 GCA_026260255.1 Pseudolaguvia tuberculata | reverse complement strand
CAGAAGGAGTTGCATTGTGTGTTTGTGGATCTGGAGAAAGCGTACGACAGGGTTCCGAGAGAGGAGTTGTGGTATTGCATGAGGATGTCAGATGTAGCAGAGAAGTATGTGAGGGTGGTGCAGGACATGTATGAGGACAGGGTGACAGCAGTGAGGTGTATGGTAGGAATGTTGGACTGGTTCACGGTGAAGGTGGAAGGTGGGAATGAGAGGGAAGGCAGTGGAGTGGTGAGGTTGCAGGGAGAAGTAGTAGTAAAGGTGGAAAAGTTTAAGTACCTGGGGTCAACAGTGCAAAGTAATAGAGAGTGTGTTAGAGAAGTGAAGAAAAGAATTCAGGCAGGGTGGAGCGGGTGGAGAAGAGTGGCAAGAGTTATTTGTGATAGACGAGTTTCGGCAAGAGGGAAAGGGAAAGTTTATAGAATTGTAGTGAGACCAGCAATATTGAACGGTTTAGAGACAGTGGCGTTGTCAAAAAGACAGGAGGATGAGCTGGAAGAAGGACAGGAGCTGGAGGAAAGACAAGAGGAGGAGCTGAAGGTGGCAGAGTTGAAGATGTTGAGATTTTCATCGGCAGTGACCAGGATGGACAGGATTAGAAATGAGTTTATTAGTGGGACGGTGCATGTAGGATGTTTTGGAGACAAGGTTAAAGATGCTAGGTTGAGATGGTTTGGACATGTGCAGTATACTGGTAGAAGAATGCTGAGGATATAGGTTTGCAGGCAAGAGCTTTATGGATGTGCTGAGAGAAGACATGCAGGCAGTTGGGGTGAAAGAGGCAGATGTAGAGGACAGGGTAGTGTGGAGAAGAGTGATCCACTGTCTGACGGGAGCAGCCAAAAGGAGGAGAAGAACAAACTATTCTTTAAATTAGAATAACTTGACTTTTAAGTTTTTTATTCGCTTAAAAGCAGAATCAAACGGGCCGTGATCTCTTATACATCTCAAGGGGTTAGAGACATGCTGCAGAGGCCAATTCTGCAAATCTGCCTCACTAAGACCAACATTATGCTTGGTACAGAAATCCGAAACTATGGCATGTAATGCAGGCTGAGAGGCAGAACTCGTAAGGAAGTGCAAGTCCTGTAAAAGCTCATCCCCTCATCATTTATATTATCTGTTAAAAACGTAATTGGAAAGTGCTGATAAATTAAAGTAAACAGGATACAAACAGAACCAAACTACTCAAATGAAATGGGCAAGAAACAGTATTTACTTTAGTAGAGGTTACAGATCTTATCTATTGTGAAGCACCTTGGAAGGAACACAAAACACAACTGGAGCTGAAAAATTGCAAAGGATAAAATATATAACAATTTTATAAAGATTTTGTGATATAATTAATCTGAATTAAAAAAACTAGAAACCACTAAAAAAAATTCATTTAATTTGAAAGCAGATTTTAGTTTAGTTTTAGTCAGATGACCACCTAGTGGTTGAACGTAATATTCCAGTTTCAAAGGAGAATGACAAGCACTGTTTTTCAAATTAGTACGTGTTAACTTAGTATGTTTCTTAAATATATCTGAAAACATATTATTGTATTTTAATGCTTTAGCAGAGAAATAAACTTAAACACAACTTAAACACTACAGTCAGAAAAATGAAGTTACACACTTCAAGTACACATTTGGACATAATTTAATTATATTTATTAAACGTGTAATATCAATTACAAAACATTACATATAGTATTATAAATGTTGCGTTCATGATATAAATAAACATATGAGCATAACTTATATACATTCATTCATTCATTTTCCCGAATCCGGGGTCACGGGGGTCTGCTGCGCCTATCCCAGCACACATAGGGCGAGAGGCAGGGGCACACCCTGGACGGGTAGCCAGTCCATCTCAGGGAACTTATATACATAATATATATAATACAAAATACAACCCCGTCAATTCTCTTCATGTGTTTTTTACAGGTTTGTACGATGTTATTTGCACCATTAGAGAGCCGGAGATACCAAATACTCTGGAGGAGCTCGACATGGTGACGGAAAAATGTGTGGATAAAGATCTTGGTGACAATGAGTACATCATTATTGTACTCAAGGGCCCACATTGGGTACTTGTTGGAGGTGGGTATTGAGTATCAGTCAAACACCGTAAACCCTACTTTGTAATTTAAAACTCTAGTAAAATTGATTGAAACACTTCTACATAACCAATTGCTTAAAAATATTTTTAAGAAACAAAAAACTTCAATCAGGGCAACACGGTGCCATAGTGGTTAGTACGGTCGCATCACAATAAGAAGGTCCCCGGTTCGAATCCTACTATAGTCCAAAAACATGTACATTAAGTAGTCTGGTGATTCTAATATGCCTAGTAAATGTGAGTGTGAATGGTTGTTTGTGTGGCCCTGTGATAGACTGGTGTTTGTCCAGAGTGTGTCCCTGCCTCTCGCCTTGTGTGCGCTTGAATAGGCTCCAAAAGACCCTGTGACCCCGAATTAGGAATAAGTGGGTAAGAAGATAAATGAATGATGACTGCTACATAAAAGTATACATAACCACTTGTTCAAAAGTATATATTTTTAAGAAACAAAAATCAATCAATTTGGCTGTTTTTATTTACCGGCGTTTCCTGACTTTTATTTTGAAAATGCAAAATAAAACCTAGAAAGTTACCCGGAAGTGAAACCAACTTTATTTCCTATTGTTTATACAGTCTGGCGTAACTCCGCATTCACATCTCCATCTTTACCGTAGTCAGTGTTTTCTAATGAAGTTTATACTCCCGTGAACCGCAGTTGTTTTATATCGTTTGGTTTGTTATTACTTTTGTAGGTTTTTTGTTTTTGCTAAAAAACAAACAAAAAAAAAACCAAGAACGACTTTCTTAAGGAGACATTAAAGGTGCGAGTGTTTGTCTCGCCATGGCGGAAGCGCGTTGTTTCCAAACCCAACTGAACTCTATAATGGAGATCATGAGCAGAGCGGTCGTAAAGCAGATATGTAAAGTCGTAGACAGCGATTTGTCGTCTTTACGACTTGAACTGGAGCGCGCACTACATGACAACGCGGCGCTTGGAGACAAAATGCGCGTCCTCGAGAGCGAAGTGAAAACTCTGCGAAAAGCGGGAGCGCGCAGTTCGCGGAAGAGCTGCCGCTCGGTGTGTATTCAGACGTCAGAGGGTAAAACTTCTTTTTCTGTTTCTTTATAAACACATACTTAATACTTTTATCTCGCCCAACATTCCCTTCCCACACGTCGTTACAAAGCAGAGGAATTGTCAACTTTTAAGTAGCGTTCCTGCTGTTTTTGCGCATGCGCAATATACTTGATTATTGCACTTTCTGCTAGTTATTAATAAATGTTAAAACAGCGCAGTTTACACGTGGAATTGATAATTATATAAGATTATATATTAAATATATAAATAAGGTAAGTAGTGTGCTTTTGGCTAAAACGCTTAGGAAACGGTACCCCTGATGACGTCACGTGTCGTTTAGCAAAAAAAAGAGAAAGGTTTACAAGATAACAGTTAAAGTAAAGGGATGGTTAGTTCAAAGTGTGTAAATATATAGTAAAAGTAATAATTTAAAAAATAAAAATATTTGTTACTTTGCTATTTGTTATTTGTACTTTAACTAAGAAGGATTTTGATTGGTTGTTAAAGACATCGGTGTTTAGTGGTTGGTAGCTAAGACAATAAAGTTTATTGGTTGTTTAACGACTGGATTTGTGATAAACCGATTGGTTGCCCTGGTGTTCAGTGATTGGTTGTTTTGAACACCGTTGATCAGTGATTGGTTGTGAAGAGCAGCAAATTAAACAGTGTATTAAATATTTTGTTAGGCTCCAAGTTTTTTCAGCTTAAAAAATGGGGTTTGGAAAAGACCTAATGAAGTAAACGAGTGTGAAATAAACTCGTTCGATCATCGCACACACACACCACTGTATCCATCTCTTGAACCAATAATATTAATTTAATTCCGTCTCTCCCAAACATCAGATGCTCCACCCTCCATTAATGGCATCTTCGGAAAAGATTGGTGTTCGAATCTATGGGACGGGAAGCCCAGAACACAGGAGGTGGAGGTGGAGCCTGACGTGTCTGATGTGGTCAGAATTCCTTCCTGCTCTTTTTGCAAACTTTATCATTTGTCACATGTCCTAGAAACGTTGACTGTTTTGCTTCCTTGTTGCAGCCTGAAATTGATGCCGACAGCAGCATGCGCACCATCAAAGAGGAGATTTCTGAGCAGGAAGTTTGTGTCATCAGTCCAAGTAAGACAGAAAATTAAACATTATTGTCATTATTGTATTTCAAACAGTCAGTATTCGAAATATAGCTCTCTTATACAGAGGGACTCGAATTTACTCCTTCATTCATCATCTTATTCCCTAATTCGGGCTCACAGGGATCTGCTGGAGCCTATCCCAGTCATATAGGGCGAGAAGCAGGAGATAGGTTGACCAGTCCATCTCAGGGCACAGACAGACGAATAAACAAACACACACTCCTATAGACAATTTAGAAATCACCAAACAACCTGATAAACAACCTAATATACATGTTTGTGGGAGGAAACCATGGTTTTTTGGGTCCTCGTATAAAACTGGCAGGTTTACCCATTTTATATTATGTATATTGTTATTGATCAATATGGACCAAAATTTCTAAGATTGCAGCTTTTTTTGCCTGCGGTTTTACAGAAATATTAAAAGGTAAAAAGGAAAAAGTGAGTTGATTTTCCTGCCCTGTTTCTCGATCTTGTTTGTTTGAATTAATATCTGATCCATTTCTGACATAAAATTTGTTGCAATATCAGGGAACAGAAGAGGATCGTCATCTACCTCCCGAGATCGTCATGACATCTCGACTGACGACGACGATATACACTTCATTTCTGCAGGATTTCCGGAAAACTCAGACATTGACACCGGGGTGCCAGATTCCCCGGGTGGCTCAGCGACAAAGCTGATCTCTGAGGACGGCACGGTTCAGCACGTCATAGTGTCTGGAGACGATGACGACAATGATGTGGAAGAAGTACAGCTGGAGTTTGAGCAGCACTGCATGCCCATCGACTTTAGAGACGGCACACAGATAGCAGCTGCGGCATTCAACCAACAGACTGTAGTTGAGCGGGATGATCTAACCGGTGCCGAGTACAAGTCCAGCTCAGGTGGTGGTGGTGGTGGTGGTGAAGGAGGAGAGAACAGCCATGTTTTTAATTACTTTGACAGATTCAGTATACTTCAGCAACCAGATCCAGATGAAGAATCTGGCAAGATTGACTTTACTTGTCGCCAATGCGGGAAGACGTTCCTGCGCCGGAATGGTCTGACACTACACATGAAAAGCCATCAAAAGCAGAACGCACACACCTGCCACACCTGCAAAGTCTCCTTCCCGCAGAAGAATCTCCTGCGCACGCACAAATGTTTGCCTCTGGGCAAAATTCAGGTCAAAACAACAGACATGAGGTTTGGCTGCGAGGTGTGCGGCAAACATTTTCATTCCAAAGCAAACTTGAAGGTTCACTACACCGTGCACACAGGGGAGCGACCGTACACCTGCAGCTTCTGCGGAAAAGGCTTCTCGCAAAAAGGAAACCTCACCACACACGAGCGCATCCACAAAGGGGAGCGTCCGTACATCTGCACCACTTGCGGGAAAGGCTTCACGCAGAAAGGCAACCTGACGCACCACCTGGCTATTCACAGCAAGATCCACGGCAGGATGAAAACTCTCGCCGAAAAATGGCAGTGAACTTTTTTTTTTTAATTAATTTATTTTTTTTACATACAATATGACAACTTCTACGTGTATTTTTATGTGTTTTTTGGTATTTTTATTGTTTTAACACCAAACGTTTTACAAGAATCCGTGAAGCTAACATAAAAAGGCTTGAACCACACTAGAGGAGTAATAAGCTGAATAATGCAGAAGATTCACACAATATTTGCGTGGATGTGTGTAAACAGTATGAAGAGATGGATTAAAGTATGAACTGGGCTGTGTTTGTCTAGAGCTTAAAAAAGCCTGTCATCGGTTACACTGTAAGCATTGTATTGACATTAAGCGCTTCTACACAAGGGCTAGTGTGGGAACCCTTTAAAGGCTGTTTTGTCCACACCAAAAGATGATGCAACTCTTTCACTTCCGTCACCGAATGGTGGAACGTACCTAAAATGGCTGCCAGTCATCACAATATTTTACAGTCAGGATTTATTTATGTTCTAAACCGATTATTTCTTCATTTGGAGTCGCGGGGGTCTGATTAAGCCTATTCCAGCACACATAGAGCAAAAGGCAGGGGTACATCCAGGACAGGTCGATTTATTAGGCATTTTTGGGGGGAAAAGATGATAAAAAAAAAACACATGGGAAATTTGCTTTGCTTAATGTTTTTCATTGGCTTTTATTGGTAAGTAGAAGAGATTAACATCACATACTTCAGCGTCATCTTAAGTTTTAGTTTTCTGTAAGGGTTGCTGTTGTGACAGTCTTAGAATTACAAACAGTCTTAGTAATAGCGATTGTTGGTTCCATGACACACTGGAATCCCAGATGTTCTAATGTCAGACTGTATGAAAGACTGTAAGACACACACTAGAAGATTTGGCCGTCATCCGGCTTGTGTGTTCTCGGGCAGAACTTTAGCTCATAATCAAAACAATGTAATTTTCCCTCAGAATGGTTTAATGTTGGCGTCTGAAAGTTTGGCGGTATTGATTATAGGAAATGATCTGAACCTGACTAATTTTTCTAATGCTACACTGGTTTACTCATCAATATTAACTACAGCTTGTATTCATTAGTGAACAGCAGTCAGGGAGTCACACACACACACACCAACCGACCAACCTCTCGGCGTGATTCGTGGACATGACGTGAAAGTGCAGTGTTTTTATTTTAGGAATAAGACTGGTATTTGTCTTTAGTATTAGGGTTTTGCAAGGTGGATTTAATGCCCTTGCTGTGGCTCAGGCATGAACTTTTAATCTCAGCCTCAACTCGTTTCCACATTGATTGATAAACTGTTTTTCTTTATAAAAAAAAATAAATCATTGTTTCGCATTAGTAGTATTACATTTATGTACTAAATATATGATGTATTTTAAAAAATCTGGTGTTTTTCATTGTAATTTTTCCCCGAACAATCTTTTAAAATAATAATCATTCATTCATTCGTCTTCTTACCTGCTTATACTACAAAAAAAATACTTATGTGCCAAAAGGTTTATTAAAACAGTTATTAATATATAAAATTTTAATAATGCTTAAGAACAAAACACTTCTAGGAGTAAAATAATGAATTAAAAATGCAAAAGTTGCTTAAAACCCCTGGAACAAGTGTCTGGGGAGAGGGATGTCTGGGCATCCCTGATTGGACTTTTGCCCCCGCGACCCGGTCCTGGATAAGCAGCAGAAGAAGAAGAACTTTTCTCATTCAGTGATTTATTTACAACCAATTAAAAATTCATAGTTAATAAATAAATTATTACATTTTTGCACAGATGCTGAATAAGCACTTTATAAAAAACACACCAAATACATAAAGAAAAAGAATAACCTGAAAAAATCCCAACCGTTGATTTTAAAGTACCAACTGGAGCAAAACCAATGGGCAATTTAGAATCACTAATCAATCAACCTAATACACATGCTTTTGGACTGTGGGAGGAAACCGGAGTACCCAGTAAAAACCCACGCAAGCGCGGCGAGAACATGACCGACAGACCACCAGCCCAGGGAATCGAACTCGGGACCATCTTGTGATGAAGACGCCAGAGAAAAATCCCAGAAGCACAGGGAGAAGCAGTGGTGGAAGACAGAACACTAAGCCACTGAGCCTGTACCATTCTGTTATAGAAGCTATAAAAATAGTATGTTCTCTCTCCAGAACCTATTTTTGTCTCAAAGATAGATATAATCTCCTCTGTCCTGAAGACTCACTGTTGTTCCAGTCATACTTTATGGGTACATTAATACTACCAATATCAATACTACACACACACACACACACACTGTCTACTAGTCTTAATCTTAATGCCATGCTAAGAACACACACCATCTGATACAAGTTTGTACCGTTGTAATAATGAACAAAGGGTGCTGATATATTCCAGCAGCGAGTAAAGACACTTTGCGAACTAATAGCCGAGCGTCACGTGCCAATCTGCACAACACACAGTGTGTGTGTCAAAGGTTGCGATGTTCTAGCTACAGGTACAGGGACAAGGCTTCAAGTTTAGCTATTGCACTGATGGATGTTGAAATCGTGTTTATAAGCGTAGCGTTTGCCGCAGTCTACGCAGCTGTAGGGTTTCTCTCCGGTGTGACTGCGCAGATGGACATTTAGCGAACTCTTCTGTGAAAAACTTTTGGCACATTCCGTACAGCTGTAGGGTCTCTCTCCGGAGTGAGTGCGCATGTGGATTTTGAGGTATGTCTTCTGAGCAAAGCGTTTGCCACACACGGTACAGACAAAGGGTTTTTCTCCGGAATGAGTCCGTAAGTGGGCTTTTAAATAGCTTATATAGTTGAAGTTTTTCCCACAGAAAACACAATCAAACTTCTTCGGCTCAGGAACAGACGTTAAGTTATTTGGAGCATTTAGCATGTTAGTAGGAAAGAACGTGCTGAACTCATCCGAGTTCATGTTAGCCGAAGTGGCAGGGTCTGCAATCGCACACGCTCCGTCTGCTCCGATGTCAAAGGTATGATTCCCTTGTCTTGGCGGCTGGGTGGTGTCCAGCGCTGCAGGGTACGGGACAAAATCCTCAGTCATCTGTGCCACATCCTTTTCCATACCTAAAAACATAGGGGCAATAAAATAAAATGTTAACATTGCAAAACATGAAGTGTGAGTATTTTTTATTAATTGTCTGTACCTTCAATGCTCCTCTTGTATCCCTGATTCTTGTTTTTGCTCAGGACATCATCAAACGTCTCATCTTTAATGATGATCATGTCTGGTCCATCATCTTCCTGCAGATCAATACTCTATCAAACAAAAATCAAACAGAATAATTAAACCATTAGGGGGAACCTAGGACAAACCTGCTTCCAGACATCACTCAAACCCTATCCTGCCCTGCCCTAGGCCCAATCCCAGACACTCCCCCTCCCTTAGACATTAAGGGCCTTGCTCAGGGGCCCATAGTAAACATCATCTTGCTTTCCTCTCCACTGTATTTGTTTTTAACTTTTTGACACCTTGTTCTCTGGTGGTTTGTAGTATTGTATTCGCAACCTTGGGGTAACTATGGACAATCAATTATCCTTTTCCTCGCATATTGCTAATGTGGCACGATATATGTAGCAGATTTGTACTTCACAACAATTGGGAAAGAGGATTTGACCAGTCTTATCGACTCAGGCCACCTATTTTCTTGTGCAGGTTCTCGTAATTATTAAACTGCATCTCGCTTCTAGCATGCCAACTTCTGAGTGCGAATCGCCTACTGCAGATGATTCAGAAGGTAGCTGCACGTTTTGTTTTTAACATAGCAAAGTTCTCACACACCACGCCGATGCTGCGCTACCTCCACTGGCTTCCAGTAACTGCATGCAACAGATTCAAAACACTGATGCTTGCCTACAAAGCCAGGAACCTATCTTCAAACATTACTCAATCCTAGCATAGCCCCACACACAATCCCTCAGATCCACTAGCATCCACTTTTCTCAGTCCTAGCACCAAGAGACATTTGAAGACAAATCTCTTTCCTAAATACCTATGCACACAGACAACAACATACCCTCGACCCTCCCTGTCCCAAGATTACCCTACCTGAGACACCACCGTGCTCTTCCCGACAACACACTCACCTCAATCATACACGGGGATTCATGGCTCTGATGTTTTTGTACCGCACTTGACTGTTTGTCTTTCCACAGGTCCATGCACCACTCCTTCCCAAACACACCATTGATGGTGGGACGATGTCCAATTTCTGATGAACACAAAAAAGATTTCACAAGCCTGAGTGAGAAATTTTAGGTAATTTAATTCATTCATTTATCTTCTCACCCGCTTATTGCTTAATTCGGGGTCACAAGGGTCTGCTGGAACCTATCCCAGCACACAGTGTGAAAGTCAGGGATACACCCTGGACAAGTCGACAGTCCATAGACAAACATTTATATATACATATGATGCCCAGAGTGGCCTTGCTCAGGGGCCAGCACTTAGAAATAAATTACCACTTGTGGTGGTAAAGTGGTTAGCTCAGGCACATTACAACAAAAAGGTCATGGGTTTGATTCTCAGGCCCAGAGTTTGAATGTTCTCACCAATCTAATATGAGTTTTCTCCGGATACTCTGGTTTCCTCCTACCTTCCAAAAACATGTACATTAGGTTGATTAGTAATTCTAAATAGCCCATATGAGTGAGTGAGTGAGTGAGTGAGTGAGTGAGTGAGGTTGGTTGTTCGTCTAGATGGGGCCCTGTGATGGACTGGCAACCTTTCCTTTCGCCCTATATACACTGGGATAGGCCCAAATTAGGGACTAAACAGGTTAGAAGATGAACGAATTAATTAATTTTCAGACAGGCACAATTAAGACTACTAAATATCCTGCCTGTTTAGGACCGCTATAAAAAGACGCCGTACTGTTCACTATCAAACATACACGCTAACGTGAAACAAAATCCGCTTTAAAATAAATTCTTTTATAGTAAAATATCTGAAATTAACGGTTTTAAATGTAATATATATGTTAGCTTACAATTAAAATCCAACGTAAGCAATTAAAGCAAACAGGGCAGGTTAATAATCCTTAGCGAATGCACTGGGGGAGCCATGACCCCTCTGTGCCAGTGTGGACGGCTAGACGGCGGGAGGGTTTTGGTTTAATCCCTTCTTAGGAATAAAACTTTTCCCAATTTAAGGTAAGATTAATATAAAGATAATGCATTTAATTACGTTATTATAATTTTATGTAGCGTTGTATAAAATCAAATATTGCAATTAATTGTACTGTAAATAATTGCCGGTTCAAGATGTTATTGTATCGCTGTAGATTGTAGAAATTATATATAGTTAGTTATTTCTGGATGTAACTGGTGGACCTTTATTGTGGACGGCGCTCCTCCGGCTCGCCTTCAGATCGCTTTCTAATAAATCGCATTTCCTCTTCAGAGCATCGTTTTCAGAAATCTTGCGGGAAATCTCTCTCCGGAACACCGTATGAGTTTCCTCCACTAGTTTCCCGATTTCCAGCACTGCCGTTTTTGCCAGCATTTCCATTATGGACGCTAACTGTTTCTGAAAATGCGAATCGCTCACCATCGTTTCCACCATCTTTATTATCAACAATTCTATTAATTTAACTAAAAATAGTGACTCGCTTTTTTCTTCCTTTCTTTTCTTTCTTTCAGCACTGTTTGACCTCCGGCTTTTCCCTGGGAGCCTTTTTTTGTTTGTTTGTACTTTATTTGGAAGGAAATGGAGAAGAGGATGATGGGATTGTTTACCGTAACTCTCAGAATAGCCGGACGGCTCCTTCTATTACCCAGGTGGGGAACAGTGTAAATATACCATGAATGACGCCACTGTGCCTCATCTATTAAAAAAAAAAACTGTTTACTAAATGTATGAATAATAGTAATATTCGAGAATAAAGTCAGCTAATAAAAAATAAAAATATTTGAAAATAGTCAGCTAATAAATAATAGTAATATATGAGAACAAAATCAGCTAATAATAATAGTAATAGTATTATTTGAGAATAAAGTAATATTTTCTAGAATAAAATCAAGAATATGTACTTGTAGGATTTAGATAAATTTCCTCAATAGCTAAATTATTATTGAAAGAGTAGACATTAAATTTTAATTAGCAATGACACATTAATCTTAACCTAAAGTAAAGCTGAAACATAAAGTAAATCCATCACGTTTCTTTTCTCTACATGGCAACCCGCACTGCAGCCAATCAACATTCGCCATTTTACACACGGCAATAAGTCCATTCATTAATCTTCCCTAATTCGAGGTCACAAGGGTCTGATGGCTCACATAGGGCGAGAGTCAGGGGACAGGACGCCAGTCCATCACAGGGCCACAACCACTCACACATGCTCTTATGGGCAATTTAGAATTACCAATCATGGACTGTGGAAGGAAACCGGAGTAGTAGGAGAAAACGCACCCAAGCACTGGGAGAACATGCAAATATGCACACAAAACGACTCCAGCCCGTGAATTGAACTTGGGACCTTCTTGTTATCAGGTGAACTGCTACACCACCACACCCAAGCAATAAATTTATTTTTAAACTCATTCTTGTTTGTTTGGTTTTTTTTTTCTTAAAATGGGGGACTTTTAGGTGGAATTCCTTCCTATAGACACTTTAATCTCTGTAAACTTGTATAAATTTCATGCAAAAATATTAATTGATTTCTGACACCCAGTGTTTGTGTAATAAAACTTTTATTTGATGAAAAATGTTTTGGGGTTTTTTTTTAATTACATATTTCATTTTAAATGTAAGAAATTTAAGGAATTTAATTGAATAATCATAATTACCCATCACATTGTGTAGGATCTCTGGAAAGAATGTTAATATAAACAAACACCAGGTATAGGCTGGGAAACCGTCAGTCCCTCCTGGACCTCAGGGCTCTTTTTTGCATTACGATTTCACTGCAGTTTTTCTGGAAGATTCAAATGCATGTAATGTTGCAGTGTTTGGGGGTTTTTTTGGGGGGGAGGGGTGTTTTGTTGAGCAAAAAAAAAAATCGTTACATGCATCGCAACAGTTTAGAGCCGACTTTGTGAATAACATTGCAGAATTGCATGGAATGATTCGCTGGGTTTGGTTAATTTGGAGCGGATAAGAATGGAAGAAGTTGCACATAGGTGGACTATATTTTGTGCAGGAGAGTAAACCTGAAGGAGATTGGAGGATTGTAAAGTGGTGGCAGGGGATAGTGTAGCTAAACAGCATCGGATGGTTGTCTGTAGGATGGCTTTGAATGTTAGGAAGAAGAGGAAGAGAGGACAGAAAAGAGAATAAGATGGTGGAGGCTGAAGGAGGAAGACTGTAGTGTATCTCACTACACTCAGGGAGGAGGTCAGTCAGGGGCTCGGTTGTATGGAAGAGTTGTTGAATGATTGGGCAACGAGTGCAGAAGTGATAAGGGAGACAGCTAGGAACGTACTTGATGTGACATCTGGAAAGGGAAAGACAAAGAGACGTGGTGGAATGAGGAAGTGCAGGAAAGTATAAGGAGAAAGAGGTTGGCGAAACAATTTGGATCGGCAGAGAGATGAGAAAAGTAGGCAGGAGTATAAGGAGATGAGGCAGCAGGTGAAGAGATGGGAATGTTTTGGCTGGTGAGGAGAGTGTGTGGAGAGAGTATTTTGGTGGAGAAGGTGGAGAGTGTATTTTGGTGGAGAGTGTGTGGAGAAGGTGGAAAGAGTATTTTGGTGGAGAGTGTGTGGAGAAGGTGGAGAGAGTATTTTG
>JAOTRA010076598.1:0-13443 GCA_026260255.1 Pseudolaguvia tuberculata | reverse complement strand
TATATACATATGAGAGTGTAAGGCAGCCTGCTCTGGCTGATAGAGGGCGCCGTCACCAGAGTATTAGGAACTATTTCCAGCAATAGATAATTGGGCGTGGCCACCCTATATAAGGCCATGCCACTAGGTCACGTTGTGAAGTATTGTTTACCAAAGCCTTACTGAGCATGCAAATAAACCTTCTTCCTTGGATTACTGGCTTTCGACCTCTGGACTGTTTAAACATTTACGTCTTGGATTTGTGTATCGGATTTATTTGTACTTGGTTCACAGTATTGGACAATAAACTTAGCTGTGTATCTGCATTCATGGACTCGACTCACCAACCGGCGTCAACGCCGTCACAGAGAGTCAGTAGGAGTACGACTGAGTGAATGAGAGAGAAGGCAACGGAGTGGTGAGGTTGCAATGAGAAGAAGGGGTGAAGGTGGAGGTTTAAGTACCTGGGGTCAACAGTGCAAAGTAATGGAGACACTCTTAGTGAAGTGAAGAAAAGAGTGCAGGCAGAGTAGAGTGGGTGGAGAAGAGTGATAGGAGTGATTTGTGATCAACAAGTCTCTACAAGAGTGAAAGGGAAATTTATAGGACTGTAGTGAGACATGCGATTTTGTAAAGTTTTTTTAACCATTTAATTCATAATTCATCGCTGTGATGAGTGACACAACCTTATTGGAAACACCAAGATCTTTTTGGTGGAAGTATAATACTTGCTGCTAATTGTCCAGAATTTACTCTAATTGAGCATTTAGGAAATGTTCTGGATTAACAATATTGAATTTACATTAAGAATACATCCACATGAAGCCAGAATTTCCCATTTTTTAAGCCTTGTTCTAAAAAAATCTGGCATGGAGTCATTCAAGAAAAAAACAAATCCACAGAAAATGGTGTACTGTACATGCCAAACCAGTATGTGTCTTTATGCAATGAGTCAGTTTCAGCCTTTTAGGTCAGTTTTATCTTTTAAGATTGATTTAATCTGATTATTTTACTCATTAATTATTACTGTTGTCTTTTTAAAACACACGAGTGGACATAACATCAAAATCCTTTCATTTTACGTCTGGATTTTACAGTTATTCAAAGCACAGATAAAGAAAATTAAATAAATGTAACTAAAAATGTCAACTTTACCATGAATAACTTTAGTATTTGTTATAATCTAACTTATGGATTTATGTTACTCAGATTTTTTCAGTAGCTAGAATCATAAAAAGTGATTTCAAAATGTACAATACAAAATTTGTAACATTAATGGATACACTGTATTTAATAAAACATGAATTTGCAAGTATTAGCAAAACTTTCATTCATTCATCTCCTAACCCGCTTATTCCCTAATTCGGGGTCACAAGGTTTGCTGGAGTACAGGTCAGGTCATTAGTCCATCGCAGATCTACAAATAGATAAACAACCACACAATGTACATGTTTTTGGACTGTTAGAGGAAACTGAAGTAACCAGAGAAAACTAGAACCCGGCACTTTCTTGCTGAAGCAATCATGCTAAGCACAATGCCACCGCACCACCTGTTCTCAATGTAATAGTTTGATTTAAAAGTTTTTTATCCTAATTAGTTCTCAGAACAAGTCTTTTTGTTACAGTCTCCTGTGTTTACTGTGATCACTCTTTGTAACGTGCTAGCTGTAGGCAAGTTAGAGGAATCCATGTTGCAGTAAATCAAGAGTTTATTTGGAAAGGGGGAAGAGAAAGGCAAACAAATCCAAACGTTAATCCAAAGAGTAGTCGAAATCCAAAACACAGTCAATAATCCAAAAGTCAAGATAATCATACACAATGATTCGTGATGCATGGTGAAGTTGATAGCTGGGTCTGATTTACCCAGTTAGTCACGATGGATGGGGGATTATATAATATTACATTTGACACTGTGTGACTCAATAACACACCCTGAAATATTATTATTATTAATAATAATAATAATAATAATAATAATAATAATAAGAAGAAGAAGAAGAAGAAGAAGAAGAAGAAGAAGAAGAAGAAGAAAAAGAAGAAGAAGAATATTATCACAGCGGATCACTCTTCTCCACAATACCCTGTCCTCTACATCTGTCCCTTTCATCCCAACTATCTGCATATCTTTCCTCCCCACATCCATGGTCGTCCTCTTTTCCTGCTGCCCAGCACCTCCATCCTCAGCATTCTTTCACCAATTTACTGCAGATCCCTCCTCTGCACATGTCCAAACCATCTCAACCTAGCTTCCCTCACCTTGTCTCCAAAACATCCTATGTGCACCATCCTTCTAATGAACTCATTTCTAATCCTGTCCATCCTCGTGACTCCCAATGAAAATCTCAACATCTTCAACTCTGCCACCTCCAGCTCTGCCTCCTGGCTTTTTGATAATGCCACTGTCTCTAAACCATACAACATTGCAGGTCTCACTACATAAACTTTCCCTCACTCATGCCACTCACCTTCAAAAATTAGTGAGAAAGTCCACTGCCATCTCTCCTAAACATCTCCATGCTTCTACTGGAATGTCATCTGGTCCAACTGTCTTTCACTCTTCATCCTCTTAATAGCTGCTCTCACTTCCGCCTTACTAATCCTATCCACTTCCTTCTCTACCATCTCTATCATCCAACCTCCCGGTTCTTGTTTATCTTGCGTTTTCTCTCATTGCTTCACGCTTCTCATTTTTACCTAGTGTTTTTGCTTCCTGCTTCTTGTCTGTATTCTGACTTCCTATTTTTGTTGTTCTGCTTCACATTTTATTTATTTTTCTTTCTTTTCTCACCCATTTTGCGGTTTTCGTTTTTTGTTCTTCCTTTTCCCTTCACCATTCTTCTGTATCTGGTTTCTCTGTCTTTGTCTGCCCTGTCATACCCTGGTCCTGACAGAATGAACCAACCTTTGGAGAACCCAGTGGACTGGTGTGAGCCCTGCACCCCGGTGGAGAGCCAGACTGCTTCTCCTGATCCCCTCCAAATTATATGACTAGCCAGCAGGTAAATTGATCAGTTTGTGTTAGTTCTGGATACTATTTTTGCAGCTTATTCAGATTTTGACTGGGCTTTTGGTGGGCTTGTAACCACTCAGCCTCACTCTGTTTTGGATTCAGCAGGGTCAGCAAGGTCAGATGAGCCACATCGCATGAGATTCCCACCTGGTCCGAGGAGGTCCCTGTTGTCTCTGCCAGGCCCGAGCAGACTTCTACCGGACCCGAGGAGACCCCTGCTGGTCTGAGGAGTTGCTTGGCGGCTCTGATGATACTTCTACTGTTCCTGAAGCTCCTTTCTGTTTTGAGGATGCTTCCGCTGTTCCTGAAACTGATTTCTGTTTAAAAGAGTCTTCTGAAGCTCCTTTCTGTTTTGATGAGGCTTCCACTGTTCCTGCCTGTGCTGAGGAGGACCCGGTTGTTCCTGCCCATGCTGAGGAGGACACTGCCTCAGTGATTTAGATTCATCATCGTCCTAGCCGTCTTTTCATTTTGAGCCGTCATTTCATTTTGAATTCTGTTGTCTTTTAGGTTTGTTGTTATGTGTTTTGATTTCAGGTTTTGTCTGACCCCTCCCAGACACTCTGTGTAGAATGCCTGGAGGTGTTCATAGAGGGGGTACTGTCACGATCTCTATCTTGCCAATTCCGGGTTTTTGCTTTTTGTTTTTTGATTTTCTTAAAAGCAAATTTTTTGATTTTTTGATAATCTCCAGATTATTGTATATACTATTCGTCTCTGATTATCCTTGTTTTGAACTTTTGAGACTATGCTGTGGATTATATATGTATATTACACTGTCACTTCAGCACCAACTCATAGTACCAACATTTAAAGAACCCACCCTAACCTCCAATCTCCCGCAGCCCTTTGCCTGCCGTCTCTGTAAATGTCTTCCTGCTTTCCTTCACCTCCTTTGGCCAACAGTAGCCCAATTTCTACCAGTACCCTGTCGGTTAACAGTAGAATATGGTGACATATAACAGCGGAAGAATTTGAATACAGATTGTGTGTGCAGAATATGTCAGTGGCAAGATATTGTAGATTGTAAGGTGATGGGAGGGGATATTGTAGCTAACAGCATCAAATGGTGGTCTGTAGGATGGCTTTGGAGATTAGGAAAAAGAGGAAAAGAGAAAGGGGCAGAAAAGAGAATAAGATGGCGAAATAGACAATAGTGTATGTGGATCTGGTACCACTGGTGTTTCTGCAACAACTACTTGATTTACTGGTCTTAGATCATGTACCAAGCGCCATTTGTCTGAATTTGGTTTTCTTTCTGGGAAAATTGTGTTAGGTTTTTAGTAGGAATCAAAACTCCTGCCTCTACTAACCATTCTATTGTAGGCCTAATGCCCTCCAAAACCTGTTGTGATAATGGATATTGTCTCTGGTAAGGTAGTTTCACATTTGGTTTTGTCTGTATTTTCACTAATCCTGCTGATTTTACTAACCCTACATCTGTTTGGTGTTTTGTCCTTAAGTCCACTGGATCTTTACTTACAGCTTCCTCTCTCTCTCTTGTTCAGTTATTTCCTGACAGAATTTCCATGCTTATTTCTTCTCCTGTTTCTTCATTTATTCTGCTCAATACAGGATATAGTCTAGTCTCACTTCATGCCCTTTATTATATCGTTTATTCTGCTCTCCATGTTTCCCCAATGATGGCACGGATTCCTGGACTTCCTTTTCTTTTTCAGCTTCATTCTTGTTTTTCCTGTCCTTCTGTTTCAAACCATTTTATAATCTGCAGCTTTTTATCTGTCTTCTCTCCTTTCTTTCTCCTTTGTCTCACTCGAGCATTTTATTCTAGATTTCATTTTTTTTTCATGTTCCACTTTCAGGTCATTGCAACTCTCATTAAGTTTGATCTTTCCATTTTTTCATATGGTTATGTCAATTTAATGTGTATTTGCTTTAAAGTTAGTTGTTCTAAAGTAGGTTTTTCTAGATTTTCTATGAATTTAATCTATATACTACTTTGAATGTTACTGGGATCGTTTCACCAGTGTAGCTCTGGTGGTTGAACTGCAACAGTAGTTGTCAAACCTAAACAATAATTGTAATGAGCAGGTTTATGTTCAATAATTTTATTTTGCTGTTTATATTATGTATTAAGTCTTTCTTAAATTCAGATAATTTAAAATTTCACTTGACCAGATTGAGGACCTTATAGCAGGTCTATGGTACGGGTTATTACGCCTAAGTCAAATTTAGTCAAACCCCACAATTAATCTGCAAATCCAACCCAGTTAAATTTTTTAATAAAATAAACTTTTTTTATTTTTGCCTCTCCTTTCTTGTCCCATAATACACGTATGACATGTGTGTGTGTAGCTCGTGCGAATAACTGTGTGTGTGTGTGTGTGTGTGTGTGTGTGTGTGTGTATACCTACCTCCACTTCTCCCTAGCCTACCACACAATCATCCACCGATGCTCTACAAAACTTCCAAAGAAAACTTTTAACTTCTTTACAACCACACTCCTATCAAAGATAGCCACTCAATAAACACAACGACTTAGTGTACTTAACATACAAAAGAAAAAACAACACAACAACAAAAATACATCCTAACCAAAGACTCCGCACATACAGGTGCAGTCTGCCACCCTGCTTCTGACGTGCCACGTTAGGCGATACAAGTCTGACTGTTTACAAAACATTAGGGCTTAAGCCTGCTCTAGCAGCAGCTCCCCTCAATACTTCACTGTATTTCACTTTTCACTTCACTTATCTTCACTTTATCTCATTTCGCTTTATCAGGTCCCACCCTGTTTCTATAAAACAGTGACTCTCCGATGAGCCTACCTCCCCCCACTCACACAATTAACACACTCGTTGAGATTTTTAACTCTTCTCACCAGAAATAAAATTTAACACCCTGTAAGAATTTATAACTGCACTGCTCTGTTCCTCGCCTCTCGTTTTGCCGGCGTGTCTCGGGAGTCTCGATCACAAGTCAGGAAATACGAGTGTTTGGGGAAATAACACAAAGAACTTTGTCACATAGAACATTGAACAAACACCAGAACTTTGTCATGACAGTTTATTCATGCAGAGATCTCCAAAGTAGCATACGAAGAAGTCCAGTATATATATAGGAAGTCAGAACAATAGCATTTGGTTAACCTTTTCTGAGAAAAATGGACAGGAAACCCCCTGCCGTGCCTGTATCTACAGATAACAGACAGAAACCCAACACTCCTGAGCATGTTTTACAGATAACCTCTTGAGGACCGGACATTTGGTTCTGATTATGTTTGTGTGAAATGAGAATGTGCTGAGGTGTGTAAAATACAGAAGCGTAACACAAAAGGAGAACACATGTACAAAATCTCACATAATCATAAGAAATAAGACACAATAAAACAAGTTACAGGAAAGGAAGATAAACTAATCTCTTCACACCCATCAATTAATTTAGCTCGCGGTCAGCTGCTTTTCCCCTCCCTTTGGCCAACTCTCCCCTTAGGCCATAGATAAACTATACACAAATTTTGAGTTTAACAGGTGTCTGCTTACCTGGTTTTTAAGGATGTGCCGGCTTCTGTGACCCAAATGGGCGAGTGGTCCAAGCTCATGTTCACGGCATTACACTGACCGTCCTGCTAGGGTCGCCAATAAAATATGTCGGAACTCAGAGCTCAATTCTGAGCAGACACATCAATAGAGGTGACTGAAGATAGACCAATTTCCACTATGTCAAATTCCATTGTCAAAGAAAATAATAAACTTCTTAAAATGATGAAAATTCTTGAGTCCAAGGTGAGAAGAGCAAAAACTCTAATTTATTGCAGTCAGAAAATTTTCATAGGATCCAAAGAAGACAATCTTTCAAACAATAAATGGCACAAGTTAAAAAAACAAACTTTCCAAACAATGCAAGTTCCTAAATGACTGTGCAAATCCCTTCTCAAATCTGTCCCCTTTTATACTCTGGAAGATTTAGTTCCACCCACTTCTAGACAAATGGACTTCCATTATTTTTAAATTATCCAATCTAGTTTTGCCAAATTCCCATTATTTTCAAATTTACCCAATCAGGCTCCTCCTTTAGCGATGCAGTTACCATTATTTCTGTCTCTTTCTTAATTGTGACGTAGGGCCCTACTGTTTGGTGGCAGTCCTGTAATTTTCCATTAAAACCAAGCATAATATGATTTTTTTTAAATGACGATACTGTTACGCTAGAGAACCACAGACAGGTAATTCACATTAATCACAGATCTTTTTTAATTCTTGGGAGAGTGACACAAAAATTGGAGAGTGCGGGAATGGCAGGTGCGGAGATCTGGGGCGAAGAGATGACTTGGGCACAGACGCTGATACAGATGCTGACACAGATGCACAATAAAGCGCACGACACAGCAGACATGATCGAGATCCTGGGAACACTGGAACACAGACAGAAACAAGTGAAAAACACAGAGACTTGATGGTAATAGAATTATAGAGTCTTTCGCTGTCCTTTAGCTTCTATGAATGAGCTTGGACGCAGAGTGTTCGAGACATGAGTTTAAGTAGCGAGCGTGATGAACTTGGAATCGGAGAAAAGTGAGCATGATTAGTATTCGGGAGAGCGTGGTGGTGACTGAGAGGGTGTGACAGTACCCCCCTTCTGAGAGCCCGCTTCTGCCAAACGAGCGACGTCGTGGTGGTCTCCCGCATCCTCGCGGTGCTGGGGCTTGTGGGTTAACCTAATAGAACTCTTGAATGAGCTGAGGGTTCAGAATGCCGTCCCTTATCACCCAAGCATCCTCTGGTCCATACCCTTCCCAATCAACCAGGTTTTCTAACTTACCACCTCGGCGGCGGGTTGACAGGATTTGTTTAACCTTGTAAATGGCTCCTTCCTCAGCAAGGAGCGGAAAAAGGGTTCTTCCTGGGCAGATTCTGTGGAGGTATAGACATGTTCAAAATATGGCTTGAATTGTGACAGGTGGAAAGGGGGTGAATGCAGTACTCAGGGGGGAGTGACAAGGTAAACGTGACTGGGTTTATCCTCCTGGAGATGGTGAAGTGACCAACAAACCTGGCACCTAGTTTTTTGGATGGTTGTCGCAGCCTCGAGTTTCGCGTGGACAGCCACACCTTCTGACCTGGTTGATAGTCCGGGTTAGAGGATCGGTGAGCATCCGCGGTGTGTTGCTGTCTGTGGATAGCCCGCTGAAGTTGCTGATGCGCTTGGTCCCAAACCCTCTCAATTCCCCCAGAGCAGCGTGAACAAAGGGAAGAGGGTACTTGAATTTCACTGTGACTCAATTTAAGGCTCGGTACTCGATACACGGTCTTAGACCACCGTCTTTCTTGCCAACAAAGAAAAAAATAGCGACCACCGGTGACATGAAAGGCTGATTAGGGTTAGGGTTAATATACTCCTTCATAGCTCTCCTCTCCGGGAGGGAGAGTGAGTAAATTTTCTCCTTAGACACTGGTGCACCCGGTTGCAGGTCAAGGGCGCTGTCCCATGGCTGGTGAGGAGGAAGCTGGGGCAGGAAAATGTCCTTCAACTGCTCATATGCTGGGGTAACGTCCACAGATATGTTCTCCACTGGACTCTTCAGGGTGGAGGAAACTAGAGATACTGGACATCTTGAGAGTACATGGAAATCAAGAAAACATCTTTGAAAGCAGTTATCACCCCATTTTACAACCTCACCTGATACCCAGTAGAGAACTGGGTTGTGGTGAACCAACTAAGGTGGTCCCAGAATGACCTCATTGTTGGCGCCCATTGCAATGCTGGCCCCGATAATAAGGAAATTATGTAAGCGATCTTAGAAACATCTGTGGGATAAAAATCCGGCTAAATGGAAAAAAACAGAGAGCATTGTAACAGGAATCCTTTTCCATCCTCTGATTTGCCTGAAAAGGTTGATGGCTGAGCCATGGGAGTGGATCCGTGAGGTGCGGTGACAGGATCCGTTTGAGTGGGTGACAGAGGGGGCGGGGATTGCGACGACAGCACTCGACAAAGAAGTTCCGTCAGCTCGGCGATCGGGTCGGGGTCACTCATCTGTGCTGCGATGTTGTACTGGTCCAAGCTTCTGTACGCTAGAGAACCACAGACAGGTAATTCCCATTAAGCACAGATACTTTTTATTCTTGGGAGAGTGACACACAAATAGGAGAGAGTGCGGGAAGGGCAGGTGCAGGGATCTGGGGCGAAGAAATGACTTGAGCACAGATGCTGACACAGATTCTGAGTGTTCGACTCATGAGTTTATCTAGCGAGCGTGATGAACTTGGTATCGGAGACAGGTGAGAATGATTAGTATTCTGGAGAGCATTGTGATGACCAAGAGGGAGCGACAGATACCCATATATAAGTCCCTTTTTTTCCGGATTTTTCACACTTTGCTTGTTTGCAACCCAAGACTTCACTCCACAGCGGATTTTCTTTGGAGTTTTTATACTTTGGACATATTAACCACCAAAAATGGGTAAGTTTTAATTTCATTTACTCTTCTCTTTTATATGTTTTATGTATTTTTTGTTGTTGTTGTTGTTGTTGTTGTTTGAACTACTTCTAGATTATATTGTGAAATCACTTATTCAGTTCATTTCTTTATGATTTTTATCAGTTCACACTAGAATCACCTATTTTATATTCTTTTAATGATTATTTTAATTCAGTATTCAAGTTCACACAGTTAGTAATTAATAGTTTTTAAGTCAATATTTTCATAGAACACCATGACAAAGAGCTCATGCCTATTTGCTCACGCCGCCCTTATTTAAAGCATTTTTCCAACAATTCTTTATCTAATTTGCAGTACATCCTTCCCAGCTCTTTCTCTCTGCCAATCGGTGCAAATCCTTTTCTTCCTGCTTAGGGTCCAACTTCTCATGCAGCTCCTCATGTCTTTTCCTTAGCTTTTGCCACCTCTCTCTCTTAACCTGCTTATACTCCTCCCTATTTTTCTCATCTCTCTTCCAATCCCAACCCTTTTTCACCAACCTCTTTCTGCTTATGCTTTTCCTGTACTTCCTCATTCTATCACTACATTTCATGTCTTCCTTTCCCTTTACATATGTCACACCAAGTACCTTCCTGACTGTCTACCTTATCACTTGTGCAGCCATTGCCCGATCATTCAACTTTTCTTCACAAAATATATTCCACCTGTGTGCAACTTCTTCCAGCCTTGTCACCCTATGCTCTTCCTTCTCCTTAAAATCTTTTCACCACTGCCATCCCCATCATTTTAGCAAGATCTCTCACTATCTGTAATTCCAACTCTTAAATCATTTCCTTTCCTCCATCCCACAACCTACTTGTGGAGCATAAGCACTGATAATATTTAACATCCAGCCTTACTTTCATCACCCTATCAGAAAGTCTATTCACCTCCACCACACTCTTAATGTACTCTTTATTCAGGATTACACCTACACCATTTCTCTTTCCATCCATGATAAAATAGTTTAAATCCAAATTATCACCATTACAAAACTCTAGAATTCCTATAAAAAACTAAGCAGTTGAATCCTCGACAAGCAAGACTGCTGTTCTTTACCCAACAATAATTGTGACAAGTATGTGCCCGGTCAAAAACTCCCAGACATTTAACTGAATTCTTTCTGTGAGCCTTACCACAATGGCTATGGTAACATCTTGCCATAATTTGCCTAGTGCTCACAGGCTCACAGATGTGCTAACTATAATTGACCAGTTTTGCACAGCCTGTTGTTTTGTCCCCCTTAAAACTATACCCAATGTCATGTAAACTGCTGCACACGATATCAACATGTGTTAGGAAATTTTGGCATACCTGAAGACATTGTCTTTGGTTCTCTGTTTATCTCACATGTACGGAAGGAGCACTGCACATGGCTGGATATCAATATTAGACTTATCTCAGGTTATCACCCGCAATCAAACAGGCAAGTAGATAGACTAAACTAAGAATTAGAATGCTACCTACACTTGTATTGCTGTTGAGAACATAAACAATAGATTGAATTTATACCTTGGGCTGAGTATGCTTAAAAAAGTATGTTCTTTGGGGGAACCATCTGATGTGCTGTCTGTAGAGGACTGGATGCAGCGTATGTGAGCAAGTAGGGGAGAGAGCAAATGAGAGAAAATATCTGTTAGAAACCATCAAAGATGTCCACACTCAAACTATCATATCGGCCAGTGTGTTCCCTGTAAAAATATGGACCCCAATTATATTGGCCCAACAGATTAACCCAGTTACTTACAGTTTAAGACTTCTCCACATATAACATTTTTACATCTTTCCATGATTCATTACCGAAGTACTATCACCTCGGAGTCCCTGCTTACCAAGTTAAAGAGATATTGAGCTCTTGCAGGAGAAGGGGCCACCCAGAGTATTTAGTTGGCTGGGAGGGTTATGGACCAGAGAAGAGATCTTTTTTTTTTGCCCAGCCCCAACCTCCTAGGGTGTTCCTAGGAGAAGAGGTATTCAGTGTCAAGACACCATTGGGCCCCCTCTCCAGAATACTAAACACATCAGATTTCTTCACTTTATAAAAAACTGAAACACTGTGGGAGCATTAGCAGAACCATGTCAAAGTATTCATAGAGTTGAAAGACAAAATAAGGTAGGGTAGGGTGTGTATCATCAGGGTAACAGTGGCATTATTAAACAAAACTTAAAAGGAAGCTTAATAATTAATCTTTACAATAGATTATACAATTAGAGTGGTTCATTTATTTAAAACAATGAAAAAGAAATTATGCAATCTTGTGTGTTTTTACCCTCAGAGTTCATGCTATTGCTTCTATTTCTTTCTTGCATTTTTAATTGCTCAAATTCTTACATACTTAATATAAACAAATATACAGTAGTTTAATAGTGATTTACTTGATTCACTCTTACACCAAACCTGTTTTAAATCTGCACAAAGAGAAATTCTATTACTTAATTATAATATGTATGAATAGCTTCAATTTGAATAATTGAAAGTAAGATAAAAATTGACTTTTAACTGAAATTGGACAGCTTTTTCTACAGGGTGATTGACACATTTTACAATTATGATTTTATCCAACGCTACATACAAAACTGCTTTGAGTGATCATTATGTAGTTCAATACTGTCTAAATAGATAAGGAAAGATCACAATAGATTTCCTGTTCACACTTTGATGTTTTTATTTTTCTCTAACCCTCTTTCTTTTCTATGGATGGTGACTGAACAAATATGCACTTTTCTATAAAAATGTGCAGCCTTTAAATGTCAGCATTATCTTGACATTTGCCTATCTGTTCCAATTTATTTTGTTCTGCATGTACACAGACGTATACATATTCAAATAAAATAATAAATAATGCATTTTCACATAAAGAATATCTATAAAACAGATTTAGACCATTTGCTGAATGAAACTTGTTACATTTTGAAACTGAGTAAAAATGACAAGGAAATTTTGACCTGACAAATTCAGATCTTTAAAACAACAGAGAGCAAACAGCTAAGATACATAAAAATATTGAATTTGAGTATACTTCACACTCTATACTAGAAACAGCCAAGAAGGGTTTATGGCACTTTTTCCACAAATGTCTTCTCTCTGCATCTGTTCTAAAGGTCACTTCACAAAAACATTGTCCACTTAAGGATATAACTGTCAATTTAGCCTTGAGAAAAATAACAAGACCTAATGCAGAGTCAAAACACATATTTAACACACATTTAATTCCTGGGTGCTGTAAAAATGCTGAATTCTCTTGCTGAATAGGCTAAAACAAAAATCTTTTTAAAAATAAATTTAGAATAATCAACCTAGAGAAAATTTAAGCTTAAGCTTTGCCTTTAAGTGCTTCACCTTATTACCTGTGTGAAACACTAATATTTGACATTCATGACATTTGGTAGACACCCTTTTTAAGGAGGACAACTCAGGTTGATGGCCACAGGAGGGAGTTCTAGCATCTACTTCCGGTGTTGGGTAATTGGGTACTCGATTTGGATTTGTTTATGCTTATCTCTCTGGCTTCTGGTAATGCCTTTGGATCTGTCTACGGTTACGTCTATCCACCTCAAATTGGATTTGTCTACTTATTCCTCTGTCTAATAAACGATCTGGACTGCTTATAACTGTGTCTGCATTCATGGATCCGGCTAACCCAAAACCCTCACACCCTTACTGTCACGTCCTCCTCTCAGTTGAGCGTCTCCAGCGCGCAGCTGAGTCTCGTTTAGCGCTGATTCACCGGCATTATAAACCGGTGTTTTTCCCCTTAGGGTCGTTGGATCATTTTTGCGTTTTCCGGAATTCACGTTATTCAAGCCAAGTTCAAGTGCCAGTCCTTGTTCACGTCTCGTTTCTCGTCTCGCCCTGTTCCTGCCTTTTTTCCTTTTTTGGTATTTTCTCTAGTTTAAATCCTTTTCTTATTTTCATTTGCTTTTGCTTGTTATTGTTTTTTTGAATAAAATGAAGAAAATTGACTCGCCAATCCTGCGTGTGGGTGCGCTTCTCATTCCCGATCCTGCCCCC
>JAOTRA010076582.1:0-13444 GCA_026260255.1 Pseudolaguvia tuberculata | reverse complement strand
ACCTGATCTAGTAGGGATGATTTGACTCTTTTCTTATAGAAATTTTATATATAGTGAATTCTGTGATTTTGCCACGAGATAAGCAGTTATAAGCAGAGACAAACAGCTACATATCTCACCTTTAAAAAGGACAAAAACTTATGGTGGAGGGCCGCAGTGATTGTTACTTATATCAGCCGATTTCATTTTTAAATGTTGATATCAAAATATTTGCCAAAATATTAGCACACTGAGTGGAAACAATATTACCTTCATTAGTATCTGATAACCAGACATTGTTCATTATATATTGAAAATCATTTTATAACGTACATAGACTCTTAAACATTATCCATCGTCCTACTCCTTCACAGTCACATTTACAAATACCTACAGAGGAGGCAATATTTGATTGGCAACATTTAACGTATTTTGTTTTTGTCATATCACCATTTTACATGTACAACAATGTGCATTATAAACACCAGCTTAGGTAATTAAATTTAATTCAGATAGTAAAAGTATTGGAACATTTTAATAGGGACATGCAGAGGGACAGCAAAACGGTCTCACTACATAGCGCCAGCACGACATAATGATTGAGCAATCCATAGCGAGGTTCAGGGCTGAGTGCCTTGTCTCTTCTTAGTATTTGAACGGCAAATGTGAAAGTTAAGCAATTTTGACAAACAATTCCAAAAACCGTGAAGTTAAATGAAAAGAACTTTAATACTGAATAAATAATAACCATTTAATTTTTTTCAATTTTTTATTTACATGATGACAGGTGAGGCTGTGCCACCCCTGACTGCACACAACTGGGATTTTGATAGGATGGAGTGGGACTACCTCTTCTATACCCTTGGAAAATTTTGATTTGGTTTATATCCTTGTTTGGAATCTTATACTCCTCATATTTAGCAGAAAATCACAAAATTAACCATCTCTCACCTTTCTTCTCACTAAACAGGGCTGTCTCCTATCACCCTTGTCATTTCCATTGGTAATTAAAACCCCTTGATAAACAGATTAATGTACCAAGAACACCAAGGAAAAACCTAAACATGAACAGGACTCGAAGATCCTAGGTTCGATTACCAAGCAAGGAATCATTTTATGGGAAGTTTGCATGTTCTCCACTTGCATGCATGGGTTTTCTCCGGGTACTTTGGTTTCCTCCCACCGTCCAAAACATCGTTTTTAAAATTCTAATTTTTATTTTATAATATGAAAATATTTTTCTTCAATTGATGGCATCAGGACTACCTATGTATCAATGTTTGCTGAAAATATTGTGCCTTTTATCCATTTCCAAGAGAGACTGTGTTAACATATTTTCAATTAATAAATCAACAAAATCTGTTTTTTATCAAGGGCTGCTTAAACCTTTGCATAAGACTGTATGTTGAGCTGCAGGTTGGGAGTAGAGCTTGCCTCCGACATTTGGTCCACTACACTGCATGCACATGAAAATTAAATGCAGACTATGTTTACCAAAGTTAAGCTAATACAATATAAATGATTTCTCTTTAAAGCAGTGACGTAGTAAATCCCATTCTCCCACAGCAGCAGGCATTATTCCAGAGAGAATAGTTCTTAATGGGTGTAAGTTCATAAACACAGCTAGTTCTTTCTAAAGGTTAATGTTCACCTTTAAGTAAGATTATTTTTAGCTCAGTTATAGTGATTTTCAGATCCCACCGCATTTACAGCACCTCATACACTTTTATTATTAATTCCAGATAACGTTCCAATTAACGTTCCAATTTTTTTGTCAATTTTATCTTTAATAGTAATTCAATTTTCCTTTTCCAACACAAAGTCATTGATTCTTTGATTGATTGATTGATTGATTGATTCATTCATTCATTCATTCATTCATTCATCTTCTTGCCTGCTTATTACCTAATTCAAGGTCATGGGGGTCTGCTGGTGTCTATTCCAGCGCACATAGGGCGAGAGGCAGGGATACACCCTGGACATGTGCCAGTCCATCGCAGGGCTCCAACACAAATTCCATCACAAAAATGCTCCCGACTAATAGGAGTATGGTAAAAATTTCCCCTTATTTAATCTCAGGAAGTATTTACTTGCCTATTAGGGAGAAATTTACACTATTTTATTCTTATTGCATTTTGTGTAAACTGCATTGAGACTATGTCTATTGTTAAAAGATCAATACAAATAAAAGTTAATTGAATTGAATAAATGCTGCTACAAAGTCTAATCCTTGTGGCATTTTTTTTACCTTTAACTTTTTGTCTTTTTGTCTTTTACTAGAGCATAATATCTAATAGAGCACCAGAGAGTATATGTATTTATCATTAGAGGCAAATGAACCATTTTTTAAAAGGTGGATCTACAAATCTTCAGTACTTCTTGGTGGTATCACTAGATGGAACCAAAGAATAATTTTTTCCTGTGTTTTAGTTTTTTACCTGGAAAATTGCTTAAAAAGCAGATTAAATGATTGAGAAAATATGTACTAAAAATTAACAGCAATAATATTTAGCTTTGCATGAAAAAGTTCTTGTTGTTAATGATAATGATGAGTTAATGATAAGATGAAATTAATTATTTATCTTATATTTATCATATATTTATTTATCACATATACAAAAACCAATTGTCTTTACCATAAGCCCTACTTTGTAGGATTTAAAAAAAAAATCATACAAGTATGATAAATTAATACAAAAAAACTACATTAACCGTGCAATCATTAACCATAGATTTTTAGGAGTTGTCTAATGTTCATTTAGTTGTATAATGTTCATCTAACAATCACTTTTCCTGACAGGTCTTAGACATTTCACTAATTCTGTCTCAATTCAGTGACACAAAATGTCAACATGGGTGGTGTGGTGGCGTAGTGGATAGCACATTCGCCTCACAACAATGTCCCGGGTTCGATTCCCGGGCCGGGGATCTTTCTGTGTAGAGTTTGCATGTTCTCCCCACACTTGTGTGGGTTTCCTCCGGGTACTCCGGTTTCATTCCCACAGTCCAAAAATATGCAGATTAGGTTGATTGGTGATTCTAAATTGTCCATGATTGTTGCCCTGAGATGGACTGGCGAAAGTGTACCGCCACCTCTCGCCCTATTTGTGCTGGGATAGCTGAAGATGAATGAATGAATGAACATGACAACACCACTGAGTCTAAAACTTAAAGTGAAGGATTATTTGTTGCAGAACTATGTTTGTTTTATGAGAAATATTTGACAAAAAAATTAAACACAAAAATATAACTAAATGTAATCCCTTTTAAAAATTTTCATCACTTATTCTGTGCACTCTTAACTGTTTAATGTAAGTAAACTAGTTGTGATATTTGCAAAAAGTACTTCAACCACCACAGATCACCTTTGGTTTTATGTTTTGCTTACTTATATTTTTCTTCACAGTTTGAGGCATATATGTAAATAACCAGAGATTATTTTTGTGGTAGTTTCAAAATATATGTAATATTGGATTCAGTGTATAAAATAGTCAATGAATGATTCATTGTGTCTGGTACATGACAATGGGATTTTTGGACCTCGTGACAAAAACAGGTTTTATCTAAAGCCTAAAATAGAAACACTTTTGTACTGACGTGGTCTGGAAGCATACACACAAACATTCCGTATTAGAACTAATGTCCTTTGAATATTACAGGTATGTTATTATTCACCATCTAAATGATCTCGCTCTCTCTTTATAAAAAAAACTACATGATACATGACTAGAAAATCCATTTTATTCAACACTGAGAAAAAACATGTTACATGATTACAGAACCCATTTTATTCAAAACTCAAACAATGAATTGATGAGGTAAAACATAAGAGGTCATGTGGCACTTGTGTCGTCAGCAAACAATTCCTGCTTGACAGTAATGGAAGAACATTATTAAGAAGTGTCAACCTCCTGGTTTGTTGCATTCCAGTAAGCCTTAAATGTCACAGGTCAAAAAGCTTCACTGTTCTGAAAAGCTCTGAATCAGGACTAACACATTCCAATTGATACCTGTCTCAAATATTAACATTTATGAATCATGGCCGTATTGTTTGTTTGACATTTAACACACGTAAAAAAATAAATAAACCTATATTGGGCACCTGGCCACTGACAATCACACCCATATGAATCTTATGTTTACCATATAAAAACATGCACACATATAAAAGGTTTTTGACTAGATCCACTATATAGCAGGACTAACCCACGCCTTAAGGGGGCCCAAAATAAATTTTATTTGGAGAACCCTATAGTGCCACCAATATGATTAATTATTGTCAATCATTGATATATTTGCACCCTGTTAATCCAACACATGTAATTTAATTTCCATTTGTTGTGAATGTGTTGCTTACATCATACTACTGTCTTTCTTCCTCTTTTATATCCACAATATGGTTCAGGTGTTTATGTGCACTTGTGAAGTGGTGAACAAACAATAGCTAAGTAAACTGAATGTTGCACTTATGCATTGGGTTCCGAGGGGCCTTAAGCAGCAGTTTAGTTTGTTAGTACATTGGGATGGCTCTTCTTTGATTTTAAAATACTTTATTGATCCCATGAGGGAAATTCTTTCTTTGCGTATCCCATCTTATTAAGTTGGGGTCAGAGCGCAGAATCAGCTATTGTACAGCGCCCCTAAAGCAGGGTTAAGGGTCTTGCTCAAGGATTCAACAGTGGCAGACTTGAGGTCTTCCTTGGCAGTGTTGGGGATTGAACCCAGGTCTTCTTGGTCAACTGATAAACAACTCAGCACCTTAACCATTGAACCACTACTGTTCTTTCGTATTAGTTGATTTGGAAATTAATATCTTCCTTTAGTCGAAGTACGAGACTCAAGTATTGTTCAAATGCTTGATGAGAACATGGAGTTTTATGGATGGAGTAGAATAACTCAAAACTCTGATTGAATAAAACACATTTTAGATTAAATACAATACAGTCTGCAACCCAAGCTTCCTCATCCATTATTAGTGTTTAGGGGACCCTGTTTGAAATGTTTAACGTTGTTAAAACCTACCACCTTTTTTACATTTCAAGGTCTATTAAAAATTTGGTGGTATTTTGAACATTTGTGATAAATTACACTGAGTCAAATTACAACTTCTGGCTGTGTATGTGAGGTCTAAAGGGTATGTCTTAATTCAGACAAACATAATTTACAGTAAATACAGATAGTGTGATTCTTACCAAACAGGTACTTTCCTGACTGTTATGCCCTAGACAGCTGTTAAGGTCCATAACCTACATTGAAGCAGTTTCTAATGATTTACTTAAATATTTAATTACTTCAGGATAACCTATTTCCTGGTGTTTCTTGTTGCTATTGCCTGGATTACTTAACTGTGGAACTGTGGGAAGTGTTTTGTAATACATATACACATCATGCATTTAATTTAAAAAAAAAATAGCGGTATTCATTTTATTTTATTTACATTTATTTCCCTGGCTTTTGGCATACACCATTGTCTTACATCCATCTCATTTTTAAATACGTTTCAGCAGTTTGAGGCCTTGCTCAGAATTGTACCCATGATCAGTAGTCAACAACTTAATCACTGCGTTAACCTTTTTATCCTTGGTTGAACTATTTTGTTCTAGGAATATGACCAATTTTTTTTACTAACTGCATATACTGGAATGATTGAGAGAAACTCTATCTCAAGATTTAATTAGATTAAGAAACTGGATTTAGAGAAATATCTAGGTATGTTGTAACCATACATTATCCCTTCACTTTAACTGAGACTCAAACAAGTGAGTGGTAGCCTGCTTTCTGGAAGACCAGGGTTCAAGTCATAGCCCAATTGTTCCGTTGTATTAAAGTGATAAATGTAAGTCACTTTGGATGAGGACATCTGTCAAATGGCATAAATGTAAATATAAACATTGTTCTAACCTAACATCTTCTTCTTCTCCTTTCGGCTGCTCCTGTTAGGGGTCCCCAGAGCGGATCGCTCTTCTTCACACTACCGTCCTCTACATCTGCCACTTTCACCCCAACTGCCTGCATATCTTTCTTCACCAAATCCATAAACCTCCTCTTTGGTCTTCCACTTTTCCTTCTGCCCGGCACCTACATCCTCAGCACCTCCATGTTCTACCAATATACTGCATGTCCCTCCTCTGCATATATCGAAACCATCTCAACCTAGCCTCCCTCACCTTGTCTTTAAAACATCGTACATGCACCGTCCCACTAATAAACTCATTTCTAATCCTGTTCATCCTTGTCACCTCAAATTAAAATCTCAACATCTTCAACTCTGCCACCTTCAGCAACTCCTCCTGCCTTTTTGACAACGCCACTAAACCGTACAACATTGCTGGTCTCACTACAGTCTTATAAACTTTCCCTTTCACTCTTTCTGAAGCTCGTCTATCACAAATCACTCCTGCCACTTTTCTCCACCCGCTCCACCCTGCCTGAAATCTTTTTTTCACTTCTCTAATGCACTCTCTATTACTTTTCACTGTTGACCCCAAGTACTTACACTTTTCCACTTTCATCTACCACTTCTCCCTGCAACCTCACCACTTCCCTATCATTCACACACATTTACTCTTGTCTTATTCGTACTGACTTTCATTCCCTTTCTCTCCAGCACATACCTCCACCTTTCCAGATTCTTCTCAACCTGCTCCCTACTCTCACCACAAATCACAATATCATCCGCAAAATTCATCGTCCATGGAGAGCATGGAGACTCCTGTCTGATCTCATCTGTCAACCTGTCCATCACCACTGCAAACAAAATAGTGCTCAGTGCTGATCCGTGTTGCAATCCCACCTTCACCTTGCACCAGTCTGACATTCTTACTGTACACCTCACTGCTGTCACACTGTCCTCATACATGGCCTGCACCACCCTCACGTACTTCTCTGCTACACCTGACTTCCTCATACAATACCACAACTCCTCTCTATGAACACGGTCATACGCTTTCTGGTACATGGTACATATAAACCCTATATTTCTAAACATTTCCTTATAACATTTACAACAAATACAACTGTTTTGGGAGCAGGTTACGCTGTATTTTTTGATTGTATCTGTACCACTATTGAAATGTTCTTGGACGTAACTTTAACTGTTTGTATGTCGCTCTGGACAATAAAGTCTGATAAATGCTGTAACTGTATTTAAATGCTTTTAATTATTCTTGCTACAGACACAAAAATAAGATAATATCCGTCATTACTTTCTGAAACTTTTTTTTTTACGCAGCAAAATATAGTATAGTATCTTCTTCCAAGACCATTTAATCAATACAAAACTTGTGTAAAGTAAAAGAAAAAAGTTTTCATCAAATGAGCAAAGAACAAGAGTTATGGTAGCATGAATAATCTAGATGTTATAGAATGTCATTCTGTGATCATTTTATCCCTGTCTAAGTCACACTGAAGCTGGAGCCTGAGCCAGGAACTTGGGGTATGAGACAGGAGCCCCTCCACTGCACACACAACAACATTCACACCTTAGGGTAATTTATTTACATTGAAAACAAGGAGTGAATCTATATGTGTGAAGACAGAAAGAACCCAATCTCAGGAAGAATAAAAGAACCAGGAAGACAACAACATATCAAATTTACAGGAATTGCTTTGTATCTTGGATAGGATCCAACTGTTGCAGAAAGAGAGCATGTTAAAATAAATGTGGGAAGTGGTTATGCATTTGTTAAGACGTTGAACTGAAGATTGGAGTTAAATTCCCAGCACCAACAGCCAGCTGATGGCTTCCTGATTAAGGCTGTTAACACCCAATTGCTCAGTTTTATAAATGATAAAAGTTGTTTTGGTGTCTGCCAAATGCTATAAATATAATATAATGTGAAAGCTATAATTTTAGACCAATGCATTTGCATTAAAATACACATTATGTATTTATGATAATTATTGCAGAAACAAATAAAATATGAAGAAAAATGAATAAAGATGTTTGTCTATGTATGTTTTATTTTAGAATATCTTTCAAATTTGATTATTAATAATTCAAAACCAAAAGACATTTCAATTTTAATTATGTAAATACAGGCAGGCCCTGAAATGGACAGGTGACCCGTCCAGGGTGTACCCCCGCCTCTCACCCTATGTGAGCTAGGATCACATAGGCAAACCCCCGTGACCCCTAATTAGGGAATAAGCGGGTAAGAAGATGAATGAATGAATGAATGAATGAATGAATGAATGAATGAATGAATGAATGAATGAATGAATGAATGAATGAAATACAGGCAGTACGGGTTTAACTTTAAAAGGTAGAGCAAAAACATCCAACATAATTTTTAAAATGTGTTATACAAATAAATATTTTAAAAAAATTCTAAATTCACAAGAGAAAAGTAATTTTAAGTTTTTTCTGTGTAATTTTATTATAAAAATGGTGGTAATAATAATAATAATTATCAATATCATTATTATCATCATCATCACCACCACACTTTTTCATCACAAAATCATTATTACAATAAAACTACATTGTTTCATTTGAAAGTGTAGCCTAAGGTTTGTAGAGGGGAGGAGATGGGGTGTGTGTAAGAAAGGAGGCGGGAGGAGAAACAAAGAGGAATGCTGTGATGTCACTCCACACCACACTCATACAAAGGCGTGAAGAACAGAAACACACACGTCTTCTGCTCCCTGCAAGCGTTCTCATTTTAATTGTAAGTATGTGTATGTTTTTACTTGCTTCTGTGCTAGAAAAGTATGAGGATCTATGTGTGTGTTTAACAAACCAGATATACATTGTAGAAGTAGTTTTTTTTTAATGTAGTCTTGAACCTTCTGAATGTGATACTCTTGCCCATTGTTTGGTTTCCACTTAATGTTTTTGCATGCTGAAAAGCTTTTCCTGTTTATTGTTTTCTTTTGGAATAAAACATCTCTTTTTTTAGAAACCTCAATAAAGAGAACTAGAACATGTGATGTTATATTTTAATTGACTGTTTGGTTTGGTAAAAATCCATCAACAAGGAGACACATGGTAAAGACTTTTTCAAAGGGAATGGGGGATCTTTTCTTTGTAAAAATGTGAGACAAATCAGATAAAATGTAAAAAACAAAAGTGTGCAGGAGGATTCTGTTAACTGTGCAACCCTGACAAACAACTAGTTTGTGTATGAATGGATAATGGCCATTGAGTAAATAAAGGGATTAAATGAGAGAAAAGAGAGGCTAAACAGGAACAGGACAGAAAATGAACTGTAGGAACAGACCGGCTTTTGTCACTAATCGCAGAGGTCATTTAAGGCAGCTGGAATCATTTTAAAAGAGAGGTCACAATCAAATACCTACAAAATGTTTAGAATGTGCTACTGGTTTGTTAGAATTTGCTGCTGTTTTAACTGTCTAGTTAAGAATTTTCAGTTAAATCTAGTTAAACATGGCCTTTTTTGTTTTTAGCACTTGTAGCATAGTTAGCCTAAAATTCTCTTAGAAGACATTACATTGATACTTTTAATGTTGGCTATGAGTCTGAATACTCTCTATTCACCCTCTCTGAATAAGAAACCTCAATCAACGTATTGACTTAGCTAAAAACTACAGTAAAGTTCATTTTTATTTCTAAACATTAAGAGTACAGTATGAAAGACTTCATTCATCTTCTTACCCGCTTGTTCCCTAAGCCGGGGTCACGGGATTTGTTGGAACCTATCCCTGGGCACATAGGGTGAGGCGGGGGTACACCCTGGACGGGTTGCCAGGTATGACAGACTTGATTAAAATAATGGCATTGAATAAACTTTAACAGTCTGGCTTTTGTCACTAAATGCAGAGATCATGAAAGGTAGCTGGAATCATTTAAGACAAGTCACAGGTGAAGCTCAATCCCCAAAGAAGTACTTACAAAAGCTTTGTCTGGCATGTGATGTTTTGTCTAGTAATTGCAGTTACAACAAAGTTAGCAAAGTAGTTCTAGAGGCTTTCAAGTTTTTATTAAGTTTAGAAAATGCTTGAAAGCTATCAAACTCTGGTTGTTTCAATGAACCACCTACTTTACTAAAATGCAAAAATGTATGCATTAAAATAAAAAATTTTGTTGGTCAAACCAGCCTTCCATAGCGAGTGCCGAGTTTATTGTTTGCTTCGCTGTCATTTTGTTTAATAGACTAAACACAAAATAGCTGCCAAAGAACACTCTCTTTAAACATTTTAGCCCTGTTTAGTCAGAGTCAAGGATCTTCCACCACAACCAGAACACAGCCATGTCATGGGTTTTGTGCATAGGATCATTGTCATTCTGGAATAATGTTTGAGCCTATCGGTTTTGGTGAAACCCTGTTTCCTATGTTTTGACAACATTTTGCGGATCACACCCGGGTCCTTTTTTGTTGTGAGGTATGCGTGCTAACCATTACCACTAGCCACCATATTACAAATTATTATTTTTATCTTTAAACATAAGCGTGTATGATGCATGTGCATGATAAGTATTACGCTGCTGTTGTCTTGTGATTGGCCATTTTAATTTTGAAAAGTTCAAGATTGAGGAGGTTTTTTTTTTAATCTCAAATGGGTTGGATGCCCTTAACAAGTATTCCTATATTCTGTAGCTAGACATTGGATATGGTTATTTCTAGCAAATACAATTTTTGATTATGTGGGAATTGTTTGTAGCCCATAAAGACTGGAGAACTCTAAAATCTTGGTTTTTTTAATGTTTGGCTGCCTACACGTCTCCAGGTCCTACTTTCTTTATTTGATGCTTGGGCTCCTTTTATTTTGTTTGGAATTCCCTAAAAATTAGAAACAAGTCTAATGCTCTACTAGGTCATGTGTAGGCATTTCTATCTCTCAATCTTTACATTTTTTATACAAATCATCATATTCGATCAAAATTTATCGACATTGAGCGCTATTTAAGAACATTTTCTATTTTACAAATAATCATTTACATTTGGAGCATAAACAAAATAAACTTAACTGTTGGATGGGTTCATCTGCAAACATAACCTCAAACCAGAATGACTTTAGACAACGCACAAATGTGATAAGCATCTAGCAGTCCAACACCTTTAAGCACTGCATTGTTAACATTAATTTTAAGACCTTTTTAAACATTTTTCTTTGTAGCATTTATATTAAAATATAGTTTATTATGAGAAGAATATAACTGCATTTCATTGGCTCTGTACATGTACCTTGCTCAATGACAAAGTTGAATCTATTCTAATCTAATTAATCTTTTCATATTAAACTATATTCAAATCATCTTTATGTCCACATCTTTAGGATAAAAACGGGTTACAGTTCGGCATTTAGCAGACGTTCTTGTACAGAGCGACGTACAATCAGTGCCTTAAGTTATAACCTAGAAGATTTCATGACTGACACAGATACAACCATAAACAGTTGAAGAGCAAGAGGGTTTTTATTTTGTCTTTTGGGTATGTTATTAGCAGTGCCGTCCAGCCACCTACTGATTTACACGAGCCTGTCAAGCAGCTCTGAAAACATAGGGACTAAAAAAATATTACAGTAACATTTGAATTTTTAGTTTTTGAAAGTGAGCTGAACGTTAGGTTGCTGCTTGGTTGCTTTGCTATAGACAGGTTGCAGGTTTCTGGTAATATGACTGAATTTTTTATTTTGACAAAATGTTCCTTAAATAAAACTTTACCATTAGTAAAACCAAAAGCTTTCCAAATAACACCAGGTTTATAACTGACTACTCCTTCCTTACTTCTCATGTCTTTTTAGATGTCCGACAAATAAACTGTGATTGTGTGCAAGGAAACAATTTGAGCCAGTTGCAGAAGGACTGGGTATTTCTGTCCGGAGGAGAGGAAAAGGAAGGGGGGGGAAACACTATCAATTGCAGGAGTGCTTCCTGTTTATTTGCAAAAGGACACACATTCTTTACCAGGACCCCGGTGCACACTTACACGCTCTACTATGCTGCAGCAAATTCTCACAAACATGTATATCGAGCCGGATATCTTAGAGGCGCTGAACGACGAGCAGAAGAAAACACTCTTTCTGAAAATGAGAGAAGAGCAAGTGCGCCGCTGGAAGGAGCGTGAGGAGAAGGAGGAGAGGGAAGGATGGATGGAGAAGCCAAAGTCAAAGAAAAGTAAGGAATTTTCCACGACACAACAATGCTTGAAATAGTGTATGACATGGGTCACTAAAATAAACCACGATGCATTAATTCTGGAGGCTTAATTATTAATAAGGATATCTTCCCATGTTTGTGTCGGCCGTATGTATAGTCAACAATTACAAGAGTGGAAAAGAAAGTAATTTGACACAGACTTGGGTTTTAATTATTTATTAAAATAAGCATAAATCTGTTTAAAATGTAATTGCCATATATATTATGATATCAATACACTTTACAGAAAAAGAATATTTATAAGGAGCTGTATCTGTGTACCAGCCCAAGATCAGAATTTCTGTTACTTGCATGCACTATGACTGACAGCAAGGAATGTATAGGACTGCTCCAGGGCGCTGTACAATAGCTGACCCTGCGCTTTGACCCCAACTTACTAAAAGATGGGGATGTGCAGAAAAACACCTCACTATATGTTGTACTTTGTATGAACATTTATGTGACAAAAATTTAATCCTTTACCCGTTCCCTAATTGACTGGTTGTGCAACCAATCACAGTTTTTGTTGTGCATCATCTTTGGAAGCATGAAAGTATAAAGTAAATTTGTAAAGTCAACCAGATATTATTTTATTAAGAGGGTCATATGTATTTATAGTAACAATTGGAAAGCAACTTTTCAAAACGCCTTGTCAAGCCAACAGAAAATTAAGATGTGTAAAATAAGTACAACAAACTGAGAGTGGTGTTTTTTGGTCTCTGTGCCATTTCAATGAGCAGGGTTGTAAATGGGGCAAAAAAGTCCTAATGAATTTTCATAAACTTGAAATTGAAAGAGAATGTTGTGGTAACTTTAGAAAAAAACGTGATTATGGTTTTGTTTTGGAGAAACGCAATGTGTATGAGAAGGTGTGTCCTTAATAGCCCTGCAATGCTGGGTGCATGTGATCAAATGCAGGCTGAAGATTTAACAGTTAAGTTACTTTATATAAACTAATTGACAGTTTTTCAAATTCTTAGATTATTTCCATTAGTTCCTGTAAATTCACATTGAAAGTTCCTGGAATTTGGCAAAGCTAGCATTAATTTAAAAATGTGGCCTTACTAACTATTTGCTTTGCATTGGATAATATTTTCAAAGTGAGTCAGTCAGAGAAGAGATTGGTCAGATAAAAAAACATCACAGGTTTCTTTCTATAAATGTAGCATAATCTAACAGGAAAAGAAAAATATAACAATGTTTGGAATTTTATACCTGTGAAAATATTTGAAAGAAAAAAAAAGTTTTTGTATAACCTTCTTCTTCTCCTTTCGGCTGCTCCCGTTATGGGTCGCCACAGCGGACCATTCTTCTCCACCCTACCCTGTCCGCTACATCTGCCTCTTTCACCCCAACTACCTGCAT
>JAOTRA010076573.1:0-13445 GCA_026260255.1 Pseudolaguvia tuberculata | reverse complement strand
CACACACACTCACTCACTCACACACACTCACTCACACACACTCACTCACACACACTCACTCACACACACTCACTCACTCACACACACACACACTGTTGTTCTTTGGTATACGTGTACATAAGCTCAGTATCGGGTCCAAAACCAACATCGATATGAGAGTATCTCTAATAGAAATGCATTTGCTTTTTGCATTTATTTTTGGGTTTTGGCCTTTTGACTAACAAACTAACATATTATTGACCATCATCATCGGTTTTGTTCTACATCGGTTCTAATGGTTTTTGACATTTACATTACATTTGCAGCATTTAGCAGCCTTTATCCAGAGCAACTTACAACTGAGCAATTGGAGGTCAAGGGCATTGCTCAGGGGTCCAAAGCCGTTGCTTAGTGTGCTGGGAAATGAACCCCGGTCTTTCTGATATCAGTCCAACACCTTAACCACTAAGCCACAACTTTTTATTAGTTCTTGCTGTCAAGTTAGAATTATAGTACTAATATAGTACTAATGCACTATATTATGACCACCACCACCACCACCACCTCTAAAGACGTTTCTGTTTGCAGTTGTGACAGGCAGAAATAGTTGTATTAAGAAATCATGGACAAGTGGGACTTTTGCAATCATGTGACTTGGTTGTGAAATTTAGGCAAAAATACAGATGGTTTTTCCAACTTGTATGAGACCAGATACAGACTTAATATCTGAAAGCTGCCTAAAAGCCACAGCATTGAGTTTGATATGCTGGCTCAGCACAAACAGATAAAAAAAACAGATGAGGGAGCTTTAAATGCAGAAGTGTTAAATGCTCATGAACATTTTGTGCAGCTGAAAACCTCAGCACGTGACTGCTGACAAAAACAGAAGTGAGACGTTTAAAGAGACTTCTGCATGGTCGGGCAAAGTGACGTCCATTTATCAATTCTGTCAGCAATTACAAATCACATATCCAAGGAGATGCAACTATAAACAGATTTGAAAGGAAGCAGATTTAAATGGCACTGATGCATGCATTCAGGCAGTAGCGACAAAGTGCATAAAATTGTGCCTTTGACTAGTACATCATGGTGTGTACAAAAAAACTTGTATTGTAAAAAATTGTATTTTCATGATTTCACAAATATAAACACTCCATATACACATGGTGAGCAGAAAAGCATCTCAAACTACACAACAATCTGTATCTTGAGGCAGAAAAGCTACAGTATTGTAAAGTTTTAGGTCTATTGCTGGTTTTCTCCCACCATTCTGAAGATGCTCTACTTCCACCACTTGCTACAGAAAACTGAATAATATTTAAATAAAAATGGAAGCATTGCTACCATAATATGTTTTACAAAAACATTCATTAATAAAAATAATTCCTACATTCATCTTCTACACTGCTTATTCCTTACTTTGGGTAACTGGTAACATAGGGCAAAAGGTAGGCATCCTGGTCAGGTCATCTGTCCATCACAGATGGGATGAACAACCACACACACACACCTAGTGTACATGTTATTGGACTATGGGAGGAAACTGCGCTTGTATGGGTTTTCTCTGTATACAAGAGAGAGAACATGCAAACTTTGCACAGAAAGACCCCTTGTCCAAGAATCGAACCCAGGAACTTCTTGCTATGAAACAACCGTGCTAACCACTATATCACGCCACTGCCTCTTGATAAAAACATCCTAATTAAAAATGTGAAATGTCAAGGATACATAACTCCCATGAACTATGTTTGCTTGACGGAGGCTGCAATTACACTACAGATCTTGGTGTCTGATCTTTTTTTTCTAGATAAACAGCTGTTAAGAGCAAAACAACCCAATAAAAACGTGACAATCAATGGAGGCAATAGTTGAAGATTAAATTATTTGCACACCATATTTCAAAGTCGGCATAACCATTTTCTCTACTATACACACACAGGTCTCTGATGGTTGATCCCTGAGTTGATATCACCTTCTCTTATTTAATAATATGCTACTCGCATTGATGAATGAAGATCTCAATCTATCTGTTTACATAACTGACACCAATGAATGAAATCCAAACACACACTTCTATGGGCAACTTAGAATCACCACAGCCTGTGTATCTGGAATAAATCCACACAAGCAGTGGGAATCAAACCCAAGACCTTTTCTGAGGCAACAGTGCTAACTACTAAGCCACCGTGTAGCCCCATATCTGATTTATTTATTTCCGCATGTAAATGAGGCCTGAAACCAATCAGAAAATGGCAGAAATTCATGTGCCTTTTTTTCTGCTTACCTGATTGTGTATCATATCTGTTCTATATTGGAGGAGGGAAAAAAATCGGAATTTGGTCACTCGATACATGCAGTGTAAATACTGCCAGAGTGAGCAAAAAAAAAAAAGGGAACAAAGCAAGAGCTCTTTAATTTTACAACAATACAGGGAACTCAGAGAGGTGTCTGGGAGGGAAAAAACAACAACAGAAATTCAATTAGTGTCACTGAGATGCCTTTTCAGTTATCCAGAACCGGCTTTGTTTTCTAACCAATCTGGATCTACTTTTTTCCAAAAAACACAACAACAATCTGATTGGATCAAGAAGCTTGGGGTGTATATGGACTGCTCTGAATGATGTAAAATGGGGAAGTAGTGGCTTGTGTTGAACTTATACCAGAATGACCGGGGTTCTATTCACGGCACCACCAACCCCCCTGCACCACCAACCACCCAGTCGTTCTGGGGCGGCAGTGATGTGCAGTAATTGTAACTGTATGTAAAATACAATTGAGCAAACTAACTGGAGTTAGTTTTAATGTCACCTGTGTTACTTTTCTGATGCTATTTTCAACGCAGGTAGAGTTAGAACATTAGCAGGAATAAATGAACAAGTCACGCATTTTAGGTTTTTCTCCTAACGGTCATTGTTTGATTTTTCTGTCACATAATCGTGAGCACATTTAACAGAGCTGTTATGGGAGAAAACGTTGCCCCACTGTTCAGTGTTACCCCTTTTCCACTCTTGTGAGCTGCCTGTTCAGGCCAATGTGATTCCCACAACGTGAGCGACACTCAAAAGCGAGTGAACCTGAGATTCCACTCGTCACTGAATGCTCAAATCAAAACACGGCCAGCATCATCTAAAAGGCTCTTTCATGGCTCGATGTGAAAATGTGCCTTGCTGCAAAAGAGTCCAGAGTCGTTTTGGACATGAGGAAAGGGTTGTTTTGGCCGGCATGGCGTGAAATCGAATAAATAAAAATGAGCAAGGGGGGGTAGAAGAGAAGGGAAAATCCTCTCTTTGTGGCTGAGGCCCAGAGCACTGACACAAAAGACCCAGTGCCAGGAGAACTAGAGGGATAAAAGAGAGGAGCTCAGCTCGGCCCTTTCTCCCTATCACTCTGATTCACTGCCCCCCTACTCCTCTACCCCCAGTCCGTTCCCTTCAGCCATGCCGACACATACAAAGTCCTCTTTGAGCTCTGCCCCTTGTCTTTCATTTCCACTTCAGGGGTTTTTCTGAGTGTAGGACTGTTTGAGCTGCTTGCAGGAAACGGAAACGAGCACCTCCTCTGAAAGGTGTGGGACACTCTAGATGATCAATTTAAAGATATTGTAATAACAGTTTGGGTTTTTTTGCTACTTTAGGTCAACTTTTACAAATGTTTAAAGATCTTTTTTTTTGCCTTTATTAAAATGGGGGAATAGAAAGAAAGGTTGAACTGAAAAGGACCCGAATCAACAACTTGTGTATGTGGGGACCATCCCTTTTAAACCCTTTTTTAGCCATTGGGTTTAAATCACATTAGTCCAATCAAAAATCAACAATAGAATCATTTGCACAATGCATAACTAGCATTGTGAGAAGGTTCTATTAAAACTTAACTTTTTGTCATATATAAATTCGTATTCAACTGACTGACCTACTACACGATGCAGACCATCAAACAAACAATCAAGGCCCCTTCAACAACCTCTATCATAACAAGGTAGCGGATACTGAAACGATTCTGTGATTCACTCGATTACAAAAAAATGATTCCTATGCCTGTAAAATTCATTTTAAGACTCCCGTTTTTTCAGAGACACAAGGAGTTGGCTGTGTTTTGATTGGAGAATATGATCTAGTGCAGGCTGTAAAATGGATTACAATTGCGATAACAATGTTGTTGGGCAAAGAGACAGAACAAACAGCACAAAATGACAGAAAATGTCTACGCTTTGGGAACATTATCAATTGAAAAGGTAAAAATATGCCATGGCGTTTGTCTATTGCAAGCTCGAGCTAGCGTACCACAACACAACGTCGGCCATGTGGCAGCATTCCAACAGAAATCATTCATTCTTGCCCGAGACAAGATAAATTCAATGTAGCATCTTTATTAAATATTGCTCTTTAATTAAGCAAAACTATTTCATAACTAAACTATTTAATAGCTACTATGATATTTGATAGCTACATCCTTACAATAAGTGCAGGAGTTTTCTGCACCGACATGTGGCAGGGTAGATAAGATCTAAGAGCAGATTGGAAAAGCCATCTGGAAGGCGTTTGGTCTTTTCTCCGTGGAAAAGCCACTGAACTGGTGGAGGAGCAACATGAGAACTCAGGGGTCATACACACACTGCAGGGAGTGTTTCTGGAGAGGGGAGCTCTCCTGGGCTCAGGCCACACACACCACTGATAATGTCCAAATGATAATAAAGTGATTTCTATGACATGATGAGTGTGTGTGTGTGTGTGTATGTGAGTTATGAGTCATTATTAATAACAATATATTTCCCCTTACTGGTTATCCCATGATTGAATGTAATAACTGACTTCCATTAACAAATTGACTTGCAATTTGCAGCAATTAGACTAAGTGAATCTCCTCTGATGGGTCCCGTACGGTAAGTGGTTAGATCCTGATCTTTTTAATAAACAGACCTCTGTAATTCAGATCCAATATGCATAAGTAGTTTGAAAGTATAAATAAAATTAGGATATTAATTAGCACCAACCATTTGACAGTAAAGAATAATAAAGCCTCCTTTTAGGTTCACAGTACTAAGTTCATCCGTTGGCATTTGTTGTGGTCGAAATGCAGGACTTTCCGGACTCACCACAAAAAAAAAAAAAACACGTGATGTCATAACAAATAACAGCACTCTGACATGGGTACTTGCAAACCTGTAATAATCTTAAATAATAAGATGTTCCTCCACTGGCTTTCAAATTGTTGAGTCAAAGTTGGTTAAACTGAGGTCAGGGGAGATGGTCCCTCAGAATGGCAGAGGTGGTTATGCCTTTTTCAAGCTTAACACCAGGGAAGCTGGAGGCATCAACACCCCTTAGCTCATGTTTCAACCATGATTACAGAGGCTCACACGCACACGGAGACCGGGAAAATCCCACCTATCTGTGGCCTGCTAAAGCCACCAGGATCTTAGGACTGTGAGGTTGCGTGGGTGATGTGTAGCCTGAGAGCACATGGAGGGGGGGGGTCCCTAAGGACACCTCAGGAATTCCTCTGAGCTCTTTCAATGAAGGGGGCAGTAGGTCAGGGGACTGATTTACTGATGTCTCCTTTGCGTCAGAATTTCGGTGGCTACTGTCAGATGATGTAAGAAACAGGTTACTTCTGTGATTGAAGGCATCCAGTACAAAAACAGGGGTAACAACAAGTCAGACAGTTTACATTGACCTGAAATGGTGTTTAATAAATATTTTATTTTCAATTCGCACACCATTTGTAGACCCTTCTTGAACAATCATAATATACACACACATGGCCTAAGCACTACAACCTGTTTACGAAGGACAGCCAGGTAAGCTCGTAAAACATGTGTCTGTGTTTACAGTAGCAGCTTGCCAGAAAGTTTGGGTTTGTATGCCAACATCTGGAAGACTCCTCTGGATCGTATCCCAAACTAGCGAATGTCAAACCCAACCTGAGAGGATTTTAAAATAAAAGAATGAATGAAAGCCTTCTTCATTTCTCTCTCACCTGTGTGAGATCAGATCCCATATAATATTTCATTAACACAGCCCAGCCCTCTGACAAAGAGGCGAGATATTGCCCACGTCTTTATCAGGTTCATGCTGAGGTACTTCACACTCGCTGAAACTGACAAAGTCATGCATTCAATTCAAATGACCACCAAAATCTTAAAATCATAGAATTTCCAAACAGCAACAAATTAAATGCATAACTCCTAATACAGGGGTGTCCAAACTCAATCCTGGGGGGCTTACAGAGTGTGGCTCTAACTCTAATCAAACATCTGAACCAAATAATCAAGATCTTGCTAGATGAACTTGAAACTGACAGGTTGGTATGTTTAGTCAACTTAAAGCTAAACTCTTCAGGACACCAGTCCTCCAGGACCGAGTTTGGACACCTGTACCCTGATAGAAACATCTCAATACATAGAGTAAGACAAACTGATAATACAGTAAAAAAAATCTGTAAATCACAGCAGAGGGGCTAATCCCATCCCAAAGTGACTAATGGTCCCTACAATAGCTCATTATGTCATTTTGTATTCCTTGCCAGATAATTTTTTATTAAATAAAAGCCTTTAGCCATTTACAGTTTTATGCAATGTCATGGAACATCAGTCATACAGTCAGTAAAATATTTTGTGTATATTTACGTATATAAACGGCTGTTCCCTCTTCAGCCTTTCAGTTTTTTTCTTTAAATAAGTTTACATGTCCAAAAAAATGGTTATAAAACACAAACTGGAGTCTTGATTATTTTGAAAGGGGAAAACCGTATATATACACTTTAATGATTGTCTGCTGTATGTGTTATCCATGTTTAAGCTGAAATAATAAAAATATAGGGCAGCACGGTGCCATAGTGCTTAGCACGGTCGCCTCACAACAAGAAGATTCCTTGTTTGATTCCCATGCCGAGTTGTCATGTTCTCACCGCGCTTGTGCGAGTTTCCTATGGGTACTCCAGTTTCCTTCCATCGTCCAAATAAACATGTACATTAGGTTGATTGGTAATTCTAAATTGCTCATTGGTGTGAATGTGTGCGTGTGTGTTTGTGTGTAAGTGGTTGTTCGTCCTGCAATGGACTGACGACCTGTCCATGGTGTACCCTTGTCTCTTGCCCTATGTGTGCAGGGAAAGGCTCCAGCGGACCCCCATGACCCCGAATTAGGGAATAAGCAGTTAAGATGATGAATGAAAGAAAATATAAGCAGATTAAAATATTGTGGGGAATAATGTGTTGATCAGAACTGTGAGCATTCTAAAGTGACTCATTTAGTCTCGAACCATGAAGTGATCAATTAAAATCAAATCTTAAACTAACGTATGGGACTGGAGTCAATAAATTGGTGTAGCAATAGGTATTTACATAAGTTTAAATGAATTATCCATTCATCTAGATATTTACCTAGATCTCTATCTGTCCATCCATCCATCCTGCAAGCCAGCCATCCATCAATTATATCTAACCATGTATCCATGTATTCATAGCTATTCATCTATCCATCCATTCATGTATGTGTTGAGACCCTTAAATCCTGAAGAATAAAGCATTACTTGCGAAAAACTGCAGTGAACTTTTGTAAATGGTGATAAATAACTATTTGTGTTTCATTCTTTAAATAAAATATAATACTGCACATCTGGGTTTGAAACAAAGCATTATTACAAACAATAACAACCAATGAAGCTTATTATTGACGCGTGAAAAGGATATTAGTTTGGTTAATTATACGCCTAAAACCTCATACTGGTACTTCCTGAGCAGGAAAGTAGGAAACAGGAAGCCCCAGGATGACTTCCTCTTTCGTCTAGTGCCATCCTGTTTAGCAAGAGCACAGCTGGGGCTGAGGAGTCAACACCAGCTGGATTAAAAGGATGTCTGGGATGACGCTCAATCACACACAAGCAACTGGTGCACAGTAAAGCAGCTGGGGGGGCTGGAGAGGTAGTGACCTGTTAGATTTGGTACACATGCACTCAGCTTGTCCCTTGTAGCGCAAAAGTAAACACGACACATTCAATCCAGTTTAATTCCCCTGAAGGATTTGTACCACTTGTACGCATGTCGAGTCGCAGAATAATAACCATGACTCACTGACTGCTCAGGTCTACCAGACACTTTGTTTTCTTCAAGGATTTATGACCTTTATGATCACCAGAAACTCAAGTTTACATTCACAGATAAGGCGAGACAGTGAAAAGGGAAACTAGGACTATAAGAATATGAATACATGGTTCATTCATTCATTCATTTATTCATTCATTTATTCGTCTTCTTACACGCTTTTTTCCAAATTCACGGTCACAGGGGTCTGCTGGTACTAAGCCCAGCGCACATAGGGTCAGAGGCAGGGGTACACCCTGGACAAGTCACCAGTCCATTGCAGGGCTACAAATAGACAAACAAACACACACACACACACACACACACACAATTTATAATCACAAATCAACCTAATGTACATGTTTTTGGACTGTTGGAGGAATCCGGAGGAAACCCACGCAAGCACAGGGAGAACAGTCTCGAACCCGAGACATTGTGATGCCATGCTATCCACTATGCCACAGCAACGCCACTCATTCATTCATTCATTCATTCATTCATTCATATTTAAAAATAAAAGTCAAAGTGTTCTACATAGATAGATTTAGATGAGATAACTGAGAGTTTGCTCTAAGGCTCAGCACGGACACCATAAGCATGATAGTCCTAAGACTTAAACTTAAAACCTTCTGATCAGCAACATGAACATGAGAAGCAAAAAAGAGAAGTTGAAGTCATTGTGTCACACCCCTAATCTGGCCTATACTACATCTTGCCCTGTATAATGGGTGAGAGGAGAGAATGAGGAGAGAAAGCATTAATCGCAATGCATCCTCCAACGCAAACGTTTTCACACAGTGAGGAAAGGAAATTAAAAAAAACACAGAATTCTGGGAAAATGGCTTAAATATAATTCAAGAAGTGCCGGTATGGAATACCAATCTCACTCTTTAGGTCCCGCATTTCCATTGCCTATGTCACATATCCTTTATTGCTCAATTTTAAAAGCTCTCATGCATCACTGACACTTTCACATGTTCTGGCTTACCCCCTCCCCCCCCCACCCCATGCGTTAGTAAAATATTGCCCATTTTCTTTCTCTGCATCTCAGTGTGCTATTTTCAGCAGGTTTTTGGAGTATCATGTATCCAAATCTTTTCCCAATAGTATTGTGTACATACTCAAATATCGATCAAAATGTCAGGCCACCCATACTGTCATAAATGCATAGATGCGTGTTTAGATAAAGTAGAATCCAGATTCCTGCCTTGTGGTTTCCTTCAGGGTCGAGACACAACCTTCCATTAGCCATAGCGTTAGTTTTCACTGATTTCTCGATGTGCTGACTGGATTTTAGACCCAAACAATCAAGAGCCGAGCAATAAGTAAAAGGATCAGCGTCACCGGCTGTGACGGTTTTCTTTCAGCATGGAAACAGGTGACTCACTTAAACTGTCATCACAAGTAGATGATGAGAGGCTGTATCTTGGTAATCATCAAGGAGACATTAAATTGGGTGTTTAGCCTGTTTTATGGCAACTATAACTATTGAAGCCATATAATATTGGTATTAGTGATTTTTTGGCATTTTTATTGGGCCTGACAGCGCACAGGACATCCTCCTAACACTGGTTTAGTCATATGTAAATAATTTACCCCTGTAAATAACAGCTACTCTATAGCTATGCAGAAATTTACCTGGAAAAATAACACCAGCATCTAATCTATGATGTGCAGCTTCATCAGTTTCACAAATAATCTTACATACTGCGATTTCATGACTGCAGGCCAGCTAACATCTTGTCATTATGTTATTAACTTCAGTTAAATTGACTCCGATTGCTGATGTGTTTCATGTATAAAACATGGCGGAATGTAAAGTAATGTGCATCCTATAAATCATTTCTATTAACTGCCTAAGTGTCAATCGTAATGGGTTTCATGATTGGTCTGCTCCTAAATCCAAGCTGGCTTATAACGTGATGTAAATTAAAACAAGAAACAACATGTCAGATCTCAGGCAAGAAATTCCAACTTAAGTTTTATTCTGTTTTGACTCACTGAAACAGAATTCAGACTGAATAAGTCACAGATGCTGCATTTATGCCATATATTTAGAATTTAAACAAAAACTATAAAAATCCCAGTCAGCACCAGACATGCATTATAATCCGGATCTAAACATTCTATATAAAAAAAAATGTTATTTCGATGTCCTGATTTAAGGGACAGTGGTGCCTCAATGGTTAAGGTGCCGAGTTGTTGATCAGTAGACCACGAAGACCTGGGTTCAAGCTCCACCACCGCCAAGGTCTGCAACTGTTGGATCATTGAGCAAGACCATTAACCATTCCTGCTCAAGTGGGCGCTGTACAATAGTTGATCCTGCGCTCTGACCCCCAACTTACCAAGATGGGGATATGCAAAGAAAAACATTTCACTATATGTTGTACTGCGTATGTGACAAAAACGGAATCCCTTTCCTTATTGTTTCATATAAAAGTTAGTTAAGATCTATAAAGATACTCATTTATTCATTCATTCATTTTCTAATTCCGGATATTCCCTAATTCCAGATCACGGGGGTCAACTTTAGCCTATCCCAGCACACATAGGGCAAAAGGTACACGCTGGCCAGTTCATCAGTGCCACACATAGACACACACACATATACATGCACACAGACACACACATACATACATACATACACCCACACACTCCTATAGAGAATTTTAGAGTCACCAATCAACCAAACATACATGTTTTTGGACTTTGGAAGGAAACCAGAGTGCCTATAGAAAATCCACACAAGGAAAAACATGCAAACTCCCCCAATAAAAGGTCCCAAGCCTGGGAATCGAACCAAGGGCCTTCTTGCTAACCACTATGCCGTTGCAACACCCGAACATTTCTATCTACATGTTATTATTTTTTGCATGACTTTACATTGTGCATCAGTTCTAATTTTCCTCAAAAGAGCTTTTGAAAAGGTTTAAAGCTCCTTTTAAAGCTGTCGCATTACATTAATTCCATATCATCTCTCAATGACTAGAGAAGATCAGTGCCATGATTCATCCCACTGAGACACTCATGCTGTACACGACCGGTCACTCGCAAACTGTGATCTTTTGTAGATAGTTGGACCAACATGCACATTATTGTGATAAGTAACTGGCAATATATTAAGCATTTCTTTTTCCTAACTTGGTGTGTTTTTACGCTGGATGCCCTTCCTAACACAACCCTCCCATTTATCCGGACTTGGGATGTGCACTGGCTTGTGCAACCCTAATGGCTGGGTTTTTATAGGCAATTTAGACTCATCAATTCATCTAATGTACGTGTTTTTTGGACAGTGGGAGGAATCCATAGTACCCGGAGGAAACCCACACCCAGGATCTTCTTGTTGTGAGGAGAACACAGGTAAATTAATAATCATACACTTTACACATATTTGTGGTATTTATAGGGCTGTACGGTGGCATAGTGGTTAGCATGGTCACCTCAAAGGAAAAAGGTCCCTGGACAGGGAATCATGTACATGTTCTCCCTGTACAGTTTCCTCCCACAGTCCAAGAACATGCACATCAGGTTGATTAGGGATTCTAAACTGCCCATAGGAGCGATGGCGAGTGTTTGTTCATCTATGTATGGTCCTCCAATGGACTGGAGACCTGTACAGGGTGTACCTCTGCCTTTTCCCCTATGTGCGCTAGGATAGGTTGAAGCAGAATAAGATAGGTTGCAAAGATAAACATTGTATCAATATAACATGATATCACCTCAGGCAAAATAAATAAACAGCCGACCAACGTAGTTCTTTTAGAACCCGATTTCTTAGGGTAAACTAACTAGCAGAAGAAACGCCTTCATTAGGGACAGTGCTGGCTCAATGGTTAAGGTGTCGAGTTGTTAATCGGTTCACCAGGAAGACCTGGGTTTAAACCCCACCACCCCACCATCAAGTCACTGTTGGGTCCTTGAGCAAGACCCTTAACCCTTCCTGCACCAGGGGCGCTGTTCAATAGCTGACCCTGCGATCTTTACCCCAATTTACTAAGATGGGATATTTCCCTCATGAAATCAATAAAGTATATCAAAATCCAAAAAAATTTATGCATTTCATTCAGGATAAATCCACCAGGTTCTATCCACCAGTGGGTTATCACTTGGGTCATTTGTAGCCTGTTTTAAGTCAGTAGGCATTTCATTCATCCATCCATCAGATATATGAAGGTACATGGGGTTTCTTTCATGTTCTTCTGAAACATCTTAAAAACATGTCCTGATGTTTACACTGAATTGCCTTCAAGTAGGAATGAGTGGCACATCCCATTCAGGCTGGATTCCCAGTTCCTACCAATTTCCAGACATTAGTGAATCTAAATGTATAGTTTATGAAATGATTACCATCATCATCAGCCATTCATAAACAGGAATAACATTTTAATAGGTGATGTTTTGGATATAGAGATGTGTGAACCAGGCGAAACATTGAGTAAATGGGGAAGTAAAACTACATATCCGGTGACAGAGATTCTCCAACACATCCAAACATCTATTAGGGTTTGTTTTGGTAAATTATAAAACTGGAATAAATGATATGATCAATGATGATGTGAGATAACTCTTATGACAAGCCTGTAACTGTCAATCAAATCCATTGGGCATCTTGAACCGCAAGCTGTTTACGGATTTAAACACGTGCGTTTGACACGTAGTGTTGAGTGTTGTAGGAGTTTATTCTAAAAGCTTGGACCATCAGTAGAAGGAGGAAACTTACCGACTGTAGGAAGGCGAGAGTGCGCACATAATCCCGTTCGGTGTTCAGCAGCTCGTTAAGGACGCACAGCCGCAGGCGAAGCTGACGCTCCGAGTCTTTACACGGCTGCTCGCTGTTTACCCGAGCGCTGTCCTCCTGCATGTTCCTCCAAAAGAAATCCTCAGCAGCAGCAACAGCAGCAGCAACAATCTCCAAAAAAAAAAAAAATGAACCGATCACGCTGCCAAACGTGGATGTGTCGCGGCTGTGTTTGAGGTTCTAGTCCATTCCAACGCGCATCGCACAGAACCGCAGGAACAGCCAGCGCAAAACACAGCCGAGGACTCAAAGTTAAAGAAGAACAAGTTTCAATCCTTTGCAGTTGAGATGGAACATTATGTTAAGCAATTAAGCCAAGTGGGTGTCCAGACGAGTGAAACGCGTGTGTTCTTCTAGTGGAGAGAAGGAGCCGAGTGAGGAACTGGAGAGCTGCTGAACATGCGTGGGGCATGTGGAGGCAGAAAAGTGACGCGCTGTTGTAGTTACACTGAGAGAGTAAATCAGTATCTGAGGAGACCAGACCGTCTGTTTCTCTCAGCCCCGTCTCATGTTCTTACACACACACACACACACACACACACACACACACACACACACACACACACACACACACACACACACACA
>JAOTRA010076565.1:0-13445 GCA_026260255.1 Pseudolaguvia tuberculata | reverse complement strand
CAACCAGGAAGTAGATTCCTGGAATTTGGGCGAGGGCTCCCTCTGCAGGCGGTCCTCCCAAGGCATAGTCCTTACAAAAAGAACTATTGTTGCTATATGAATATAAAGAAACATGCCGCTGTTCATTAAAGGGACATTTTGTATTTACAGTCAGACTTCCTTGCAATCAGACACTGAATTTGTTTTACATTTGTGAACAAATAAACATTCTTTGTGACAACACCAAACAGCATGACCTTCATGTCATAATGAGTTTATGACCCTATTAACAAATATTCCTTTATGCATCTTTTAATCAGCTTATTCCCTAGTTTGGGTTCAAGGGGGTCTGCTAAAGCCTATCCCAGTGAGCACAGGACGAAAGGAAGGGTTACACCCTGGACCAGTAACTTGTCCATAGACAGATGAACCCTCACTTCTATGGGCAATTTTAAAGTCACCATTCAACCTAATGCACATATTTTTGGACTGCCACACTGCCATTTCCACCTATTTTCAGTAATTAAATGGTGTGTCCCAATACCTTTGTCCATATAGTATATATACTTTTTAATAGTTTCTGCAAGAGTTTATTGGAAATTTTATAGGACTGTAGTGAGAGCTGCAATGTTGTACGGTTTAGAGACAGTGGTGTTATCGAAAAGACAGGAGGAAGAGCTGGAGACATACAGGTAGTTGTGGTGTAAGAGGCAGATGTAGAGGACAGGGTAGTGTGGAAAAGAGCAATCCACTGTGGCGACCCCTAATGGGAGAAGCCAGAAGAAGAAGAAGAAGAAGAAGAAGAAGAAGAAGAAGAAGAAGAAGAAGAAGAAGAAGAAGAAGAAGAAGAAGAAGACACCATAAACCAGTTTGGCACTTCAGAAGAACACGATTTATCATAAAATTGAAGCTGAAGTACATGATCTTAGTAGATGATTGAAAGAAGGAATTAATAGCATATTTAAATAAAGGTGTAAATGTATATGGATGAGTTTAACAGAAATGAAATAGAACACTTAATATTTGAGCATTGAAATTAATGCTTGTTTACATTTAAGACATTAGTTTTCTCTGCAGACAACCCTATCTCATGTCTTCAGAAGGAATCTCTGTCCCTATACTCCTTTAACCAATTTTGGGGTTAAACATATGTTAGGTTGTCTATGATGGACTGGTGACCTGTTCAGGGTACCCTTTCCGCATTTGTCCTTGCCGAGAGCTGAGATGGATGCTATAATAATAATAATAATAAGAAATTTATCCTCCAACGCCTGAAGTGAACTGTTATTACAAGTACAATTAGGGAAGTGTTGTCTTGGTGGTTAAGGTGTTAGACTCATTACTTCTCATCACCACCAATCCACCACTGAGAGCCCTGAGCAAGACCCTTAACCCCCAACTGCTCAGTTATAAGACGCTCTGGATAAGAGCGTCTGCCAAATGCTGTAATTGTATCCCCCAATGCCTGCTACTAAATGTTATTATATATTATTGTTTTGTTTTAAGATAAATAAATTACTACTGCTACCACAATTACAACAACAACAACAACAACAACAACAACAACAACAATAACAATAATAATAATAATAATAATAATAATAATAATAATAATAATAATAATAATACGTAAACACCAAAGATCACTGAAAACATGGAGGTAATTATCATCTCCCATAATGCTTTGAATTTTGGCGATCTAAGTACTTTTGGCCCTTGTGGGGATCCGTAATTTTGCGTAGTACAAGGCGCTGGCCTCGGTTCTTGGACTGTTTCTGTGAAGGTCGTGCGGCAAAAGGTTACATTTCCTTGTTTGGTTTAAGTTGGTTACTATTTAGATTTTTAAATACTGTAATGTATGTGGAGTGTAATATAATCTATAGACACTAATTTATATATTTCACTGAACATTTAACGAACTCTCCATGAATATCGTAGCTAGCGTGGTTTAGCGAACTGCTAGCACTTCTAGCATTTTGTGCTATTTTTTTGCGCTAATGATTTTTGTACTTGCTTCCGGAATGTTATGTACAATACTCATTTTGTTATGTTTAATTCCCAAGCTGTCTCCATACGTATATGCTTTTTGAATTAATATATTTATATGATGTTTATATAACATTTAAAGCGGAATTTTTTTTGAGAACTATAACATTCATTACATTAGTGAAAATCTGTACAACACTGATGAAATATTAAGACTATGATACAATAAATGTTTTATTAGAAGACATTTAAGCAATGTTAGTATAGTCAATTTCAATTCTTGATTTTTCACTTTGCATCAGATTAAATGTTTGTACAGGCTTTTATGTACTCCAGTCCCTAACTGGTTTTCACTGTGTGGTATACAGGTTCTTCAGTATGTCTATGGCAAAGCCTCAGATGAGAGGGCTCCTCGCAAAGCGCCTGAGATTTCATCTGCCTCTGGCTTTCGGTCTGTCTCTGCTTGTAGCAGCTGCATTCAAGGTCAGTTGCAATGACTCTGGATCCAATGTTATTGAGTCAAGTATAAACTATAATAATCTGCTTCACAAGAATTATGTTGAATTGAGGTTTAGTTTATTAAACACTACGTTGTCATTTACAGCATCTGACGGGCATCTTTAATCAGAGTGACTAGCATTTATTATTTTTATTTATATAACTTAGTAATTGGAGGTCTTGATCATAGGCCCAGTTATGTTGGTGGTGTTGGAAATCAAATCCTTATCTTCCATTTAGCAATCCGACACCACTAGGATAGGAACTTTTGTTTATTCGTACGTAGATGAAAACCAATTTTCTAAATATGAAAAAGTAGAGTTAGGATTTTTGTCTTGTTTTCAGCAGTTGGGTAACATTCTCAGGGGAGGGATTTAGTTGCAGGATTAAAAAACATTTTTTTGATGCACTACATTTAAACTGATTTTAGTTTTAAACCTTTTAGTTTACAGTGACCGAACCACGGAAACAGGCTTATGCTGACTTTTACAAGCAGTACGATTCTATGAAGGAGTTCAACAGTATGAGAGAGGCTGGAGTTTTTGAGAGTGTAAGACCCTCCGGTAAATAAATTAATGTAAGTAATCTTCCATTCTTACAAGGTTATGTTTTTAATAGCTTAAGTCATTAATTTTATATTAAAATTGTAGGCTGAATATTTGCTCACACAGTAAAAGCGATTCATCCTAATAAATATATTTTGTTCTTTTACAGGTCGCTTGTCTCTGCATTTCTGTTCTATCCTACACATACTGGTTGTAAAATATATAATAAACATGGAGTTCAATACATGTAGTGGGGTTTTTTTTTTTTTTTTTTTTTTTTTAAACCATCAAAATACGTCTTTTAAACTTTCATTCTGTTTTTTTTTTTTTTTTAAACGAATGTAGGTCACTACACTACAATGACTGGTCTTTAGGGGTAAATATTAGCAATTCTGTTTGGTTAGCCACCAGACGACTCCTACTGACAGTCAAATATCAATTTAAAAACCTGGTCTCCTTGGTTAATTTAACGACTTAAATATAAGCAGCTATGGTACAGAATCCCTAGAACAGGATAAAGGGTCTTTACCAGAAACTCAACAGTGGTAGACTTTGCGGTGGTGGGGCTCGAGTTGAGCCTAGGTCCATACGTACTTGCAACCATCAACTATAACCTTACTGAACACTAAGTTACAATAGTGACTGTAATAGCAAAAGGATTAACGCTAGGTTTAAAAAAATAAAAACATAATTCACAATTTTATGTACAAAATGAGCACCTTGAAAATTTAACAAGCATTTTTTTTAAATGTGCACAGGGTTCCTATTTATAGTAAGTAGCAGTATAAAAGTATTAGGCACGTGAAGAATGTTTAGAAGGTGCATTAGTATTTAACATTAATTTATCATCTTACCCTCTTCTTCCCTATTTCAGCACACATAGGGCAAGAGGCAGGGGTACACCCTGGACAGATTGCCAGACCATCGCAGGGCACACACAGACAAACACGCACACACTTACACACATTCATTCCTATGGACAATTTAGACTCACCAATCGAACTAATCTGCATGTTTTTGGCAGACGCGCTTATCCAGAGCGACTTACATTTGGTCTTTATTTTTTTATTTATTTATTTTTTTACAACTGAGCAATTGTGGGTTAAGGGTCTTGCTCAAGGAGCATGTTTGGTGGTATTTTGCCAAAATATATATTAATAGTTAGAAAGTTAAGATTAATTGATCATTGCTTTTTTCTGATGATCTATAGGAGTGTGTGTGGTTGTTTGTGTGGCCTTGTGTGCTGGGATGTATATGCATTTATTAAGGTAGAAATAACATGCATCCATATAAAATCCTGCGTTGCTGTTGTATGGATGTTTTACACAGGCATTAAAAACATTTTGGTGATGAGTCTTGATTGTTGTATTAATGCAGTTAATTAGTTTGCTGTTTCATTTATTTAGTTTTGTGTTGTTTAAAATAGATATTTGTTCATGAACATGTGTTAGTAGATTTAGAAGATATTTGTTGTTGCTTGCACATGAGTCCATACAAGTATAATATTCAGACAGTGTGTGAAATATGGTTTTACAATAAGGTTAAAGTGGTCACAGATTACAAATGATTGAATTAAACCTTTTTTAAATTGCAGCTAGCAGGACTTGGGTTTAAAAATGTGATTGGTGGAAGAAACCAAACCAAAACAAAGTCTTTAATAATATTAAAAGACTATTAAGTAGTATTGCCTAGCACTGGAGGCTCTAGATTATTAACATGGCAGCACAATGAAACTGAAAAAATTGATCAATAGAGAGGAACTGGAAGCACTGCAGCTAGTGAAACGCTACAAAATGAAGAGAATAAACTGTTGGGAATAAATGAATACAATTTAATGGAACAAATATTAGAATTTAGTAATTGTATGGCAGTTCCCTCACGCCATGCTTGCTGGCATGGACTGCATGTTGTTAACAATTGTACAGCATTCATTATATTAGTTATGTATTCTATGCTTTTTATGTAATAAATACTTTATTACATTTTTGTTTACAAGAAGGGAAAGATTTGTTTGGCACAAAATTATGACATCAGAGGGTCATGATTGGGTGAGTGAAATGTTAATCCAGGATTTACAAAGGATCCACCGGTAAACAGAGAGACCACATATACAAAACATCCACAGTTATGTCTGTAATTTCTGTTCTCTAAGAGTGGGACAAGGCATCCGCTTTGGGAACTTTAATTTTTGCCCCTCTTTGAGGGAACAAAAAACAGCAATGGCTGCTACATACACCTTGAGGACAGTGATTCTCTATCCAGTGCTGGAGAAAATGTCTGGCACGGAGCAGCTATCTGGGTCAAGGCTACCTCTGCTTCCCCAAAACAGCCCTAGGATAAAGCCTCCACCTTCCTGCATAATGCCAACAGCGATGTCACTGTCCCTCCCAGGGAACTCCTGGCTGTACATTTTTGGGTCTTTCCACGAGCAGTAATGTATCCGTGAGTGATCAAGTTGCTTATGCTCATACTTCTCCGAACTCTCTCCTTGTCAGTGTCTGTAAGAGGACAGACTAGCATCATGCCACGGTCTTGCCCCTTTTCCCTGACAATGGCCACTTCCTCATTCTTGCCTCTGGTTGTCGGTGGAGTGCAGCAGCCTTGTTCATAATGCTATGGTGGAAGCACCTTGGCATGCTTCTGTACCTCCTGCGAAGGTTAACCATAAACATCTCAAAAACATCCTCGTTTCTGAGAAGATTCTGAATCTATCTGCTAAATCAGTGGTCCCCAAACTCCAGGCTGCGGACCGGAGTTTACTGTTCTGTGGATCAATTGGTACCAGGACGCACAAGAAATCATTAATTAATTCCATTTTATTATAGTGAATTCACATTTGCTATTATACCCACCCCCCAAGGCTTCATGTGCCTACTGCTCATTTGCATACAGACAGTAATTGGCCCAGTCTGATACTGGAGTGAGTTATCTTCAGAATAAAGGTAAAGGTGAGGAATTTCCCATAGCAGAATCTCTGTAATGTTGAGTGAAGCTCGAAAAGGAACGGGCTGTTTCACATAAATACCTTTTCTTTCTAGCAACAGTATTAAATCAACCAAACTTGAACTGTGAACTTGAGGGCACATAATTCAGTCATTCATATTTCAACCTGCTTATTCCCCTCATTTGGGGTAACAGGGTCTGCTGAAGCCTATCCCAGAGTACAGGTGGCGAATGGCAGGGGCACACAAAGACAAACACACTCACTTCTATGAGCAATTTCCAATCACCAATCAACCTAATGTACATGTTTTTGGAATGTGGAAAGAAACCACAGTACCCATAGAAATCCCACACTGGGAGAACATGCAAACTCACACTTGCCCTGGAATTGAACCCTGGACCCCGTTGCTGTAGCGGCGACCGTGCTAACCACTACACCACCGTGTCTTGTTAATATATACAAAAAATGTATCACAAATGTTTGTCACTTATCCATATTATTTGTGTGAAATTATTTTTATTTTTTTGTACTTTTAAAATTGGGGTTTTCCACCGTCGGTATGTAAACTAGCTTTAAATAGCAGCTCGAGGGTTAATTAGCATTGCGGTATTGAAATCTGACACCGCATCCTGAAGCCGGTTTTACTGCGCGCACTGCCGTTACAGAACAAGCGCTATTGCTAAGCTTATGTCAGCTGCGTTTGAGCAAATCTGTTGTGATACACGCCAGATACATTGAACTTGAAATAATAAGGTGAGAAGCTGCCCGTGTTTTAGGTCATGTCTGTTTTGTAACTCGTTGATTAACGTTACCTTCTTCCTAGGCGTAGTTTCGTTTCACATTACGTCAGATAAGCCACCGTTTCCTCCTTTGTTGGTTAGCTTAAGCAGCTAGTTACACAATTGCATTTAATACCGGCTTCTGTTATGCTATGCTTGTATACAGTTAGTGGATAAGTCTGTCAGTCGCAGTTTAACGCTAAAAGAGACTAAACAAAGCCAGCAGAACATAAAAGCTAAGTTAGCTCAAAGGAAACATTTGTTTCTAGTAACTTCTATCTGAATTAGCGGGGTAAACATGCCTCAGAAGCGGCAGTCACAGTCTTGGGCAGCGCTGAAACAAGCTGGTAATGACTGCTTTAAGACTGGACAATATGGAGACTCCATCCATTTGTACAGCCAAGCCATCGAGTTGCTGAAGAAATCGGGTAAGAATGTCGCTGTCTTTTATTTATTTATTGATGTTAACATTTCAAGTTGCATACTGAAGGACTGAACAGTAGCCACCTGAATATAGTGGTCCACACACACGCATTATCTGGTTCAGTGTTTCCATGTATAAACGTGTTGGGGATTGAAACGTATGTACATAATTTTTCACTTATGGGTTGTGACCTATTAGAAACAAACTTAAAGGGATAATTTGCACACCTGTAAGTAAACTGTTAGCCGTTGTTAGTACGCACATGCCTGGAAACAGCGGGAATTAGCGACACAGATGGCGAGGTGTGGAACTGCAGTCAAATTGTAGAAAATATGAGAGACAAATAAACGAATAAATAGTTTAATATTGGTCATATACATGATTATACAACATATAGTAAAATGTTATGTTCATATCCTATTCTAGAAGGTTTGGGCGCAGGGTCAGCCCTGGAGCAGGAAGGGAAAACCAATCAAAATTAGAAAACTTTTTTTTATTGCAGGTTTGCACTTAAAAGGAATTTACTTTAGTGACAGTAAAACCAAGGTCCTTAAAATCTTCTCAATATTGTGGAGCATCTGTTTTGGGAATGTTTTCCATAAACCTCTATGCAAGGAGGTTTCCTCAAGATGTAGCTGCACCGTGGAACTAGAGAGCTGGGTAGTGCATAATTCAGTACAGTAAGTGGGGAAAAATTCCCCAAAAGCGGAGTAACAAGGAAAATTAGTGAACATAGAGATGTAGCACTAAAATGGTGTCATTTAACTGCCATAAAATAGGAGTCCCTAAGTGAATACATATGACTGTATGACATATGACTGCACCGCCTATGTCACAAGGCAGTGCTAGTTATAATATAATGTCTGAAGAAAGTTGATTTTTTTCACCAATTCTATTCAAGAAATGTATAATTTATACACGGATTCTACACAGACTGATGGTTAAAGTGTTTTTCTTTTAATTTTGATGATTATATAACTGGCAACAAATTCAGTATTTCAGAAAATTAGAATATTATTTAAAACCAATACAAAGGATTTTTAGAAATCTTGGCCAACAGAAAAGGACTGAATTACTGCAGCAATGCATCGTGGAATGGAATCGATCAGTCTGTGGCACTGCTCAGGTGTTGTGCGAGCCCATTGTTCTGGTAGTGGCCTTCTGCTCTTCTGTATTGTTGGGTCTGACATAGTGACTGTGTGCAGGCGCCAAGTCCTGTCAGAAAATGAAATAAAAATATGTCCATAAAGTTGGTCAGTAGCAGGAAGCATGAAGTTCTCTAAAATTATACAGCTGTGTTGACCTTGGTCCTCAGAAAACACAGTGGACCAACACCAGCAAATGACATGACACCCCAAACAATTACTGACTGTGGAAACTTTACACTGGACCTCAATCAATGTGGATTCTGTGCTTCTCCACTCTTCTTTCAGACCATGGGACCCTGATTTCCAAAGGAATGCAAAATTCACTTTCATCAGCAAACATAACCAACACTTTGTCTTTAGCACAGACAAGACGCTTTTGACTCTGTCTGTTGATCAAGAGTTACTTGAATTTTGTTTCACTATTCTCTCCAGGGCGTGCTTATCCCTGTTGCTTGTACACTTTTTATACCACATCTTTTCCTGTGTCAGTGGTCTTTTGGACAACAGTCAAGTCAGCAGTCTTCCCCATGATTGTGTAGCGCTTGACTGAGGGACCATTTTAAAAGGTCTTTGCAGGTGTTTTGAGTTAATTAGCTGGTGAGAGTGGCTCCAGGTTTCTTCAATACTTCAAAACCTTTTCACAATATTCTAATTTTCAAAGGTACTGAATGAGTTTTTCATTAGTTGCCAGTTATAATCATCAAAATTTAAAGAAATCATCACTTGTGGTTAAGGTGTTCCCACCTCCACCAAGCAACCACTGTGGGACCTTGAGCAAGGCACTTAACCCACAATTGCTCGGTTGTTAAAAAAGAGACCAAATGTAAGTCGCTCTGGATAAGAGTGTCTGCCAAATGCCAAACTGTAACTGTGTGTGTTTGTGGACAATTGCTTGGGGAATGCCATACCGAGGGATGACTTCCTTAGGCGATACCCAGGTAATCACCTTTTTCTCAGTTACATGGGAAGGCTTCCACCCATAGAGAAAATTATAATGATTATTGTAATCATGGTCATTACAATCAGTGTCCTCAGAATCCTTCTGGGAATCACCTCAATTCTTACAAGGATTCTTTGCATAGGAACGTCCTGCACCAGAAACCTGTTTCTGTCCTTTATCGCTGACGGCATGTGCGAACCTAGGTCCACGGAGGGACTAGCTACAACAGTACCGGTATTTTGTGGATTGTATGGCGGCGGGTTGATGTAATTGGGCCACTAATTTTTGTTTAGTAATATATAAGTGACTTTGGGATGAACTACCCAATGTGAAAATTAAAATATCTGCGATGGGTAACACAGTAATGCAAATAAATGTTAAACAAAATTATTATTGCAATAATCGTGAATGCAGGCATACACAACAATTTCTTTGTAATTTTCATTCATCAAAATTACTGGTATCAAGTGTGCTAAGTGGAAGGTATCGGACCTTTTGTTGACCAATGCCTTATTTTAAATACGACTATTGTGACAAATTGAATCTATTTCAATGAATACCAATAATCAGGGAGTGTGCCTACACTTTTACGTTAAAATAATCAGTCAGCAACACTCACCTAATTAGAGATATCCCGAACAAGCCCCCAAATTGTAAGGATTGTTGACCCTTCTACCGCCGTGCGGTAGACATAGTCTGCCCGTTTACTCTGGATGCACAATTCGTCTTACAGGCCTGAAAAGCACTTAATGAAGACAGGAGTCTGTTTCACCAGAGAACTTTGTTTTTTTTATGTGTAAGGTAAGTTTATATATTGTGTGTGTGTGTGTGTGTGTGTGTGTGTGTGTGGGGGGGGGGGTTACTGTGTTTTCAGAAAAAAATTCCATATATGAAATGAAAGTTTTCATTCAGGCAGTGTGTGTGTGTTGGAACTGAAGAACAGAAGTGAGACAGTACCAGGTCAGGGTATGAAGACTGGTGCAAGCATAGAAAAATTGTGATGCAAAGATGTACGTTCAAGGACGAGGACATTAAATAGGTCTTGTTATGTAAGAAATAAGAATTATCACAACACCAATAAGCTAAGATTGTGTTAACGAATATATATTGTACACCCCTCATGGCATCAGAGATGCTGGCTTTTGAATTGAACACCGCTAACCTGCTAAAAGTTTTAGCCTAGTGGTTAAGGTGTTGGACTAATACCAGAAAGACCGGGGTTCGATTGCCACCTCCACCAAGCAGTTGTATTAAAAAAAACAAATGTAAGTCGCTCTGGATAAGAGTCTCTGCCAAATGCTAAACTGTAACTGAAACTACTGATTAACTCATACAGTGTCTGTATGATTTCCAACAACAATGTCAAATTTGGACTCGTCTGACTATAGAACACTTACACTTTGAATCAGTCAATTTTAAATGAGAATTTTGGCGTTTCTGGACCATGTTCACATATGGCAGCACAGTGGATTGTGTTTACTGACTGTGGTTTCTGGGATTATTCCTTGGCCTATTTTATTAATTTCAATCACAGAATCATGCTTATCAACGATCTAGCTTTCTAGACTTTGATAACCCAAGTGAAAGCATTAAATGTAAACCTCTCACACTGTCGGCTGTTTCAAAGTAGCAGTGGTCAACCAACAGTTTGGAAGGCATTCCCACAAATGGGAGAATTTTGGAACAGCAGCATATGAAATACAGAATTCAGCAAAAAAAAAAAAGTTTTGTAATGTTTCACATAGGGTTAGGGTTATTAATAGTTAGTAATATATCTTATTTTCCCATTCTTAACTTGCATCTGTGTGAAGTTGCATTTTAACATCAACTTGTACTTCATGAAATTAAACTTCTATTTGACTGAATTATATGCAGCAATTGAGATATGAAGACTGCATTGCATTGCATTGTCTCATTAATTTGACAGTTAGCTAGCAGCTTTTGCTTAGATTTCAATACCACAACAGCTGTTGAACTTTGGTGGAAAAAACCCCGCAATGCCTCTCAACCTACTGAGCAAACGAGCGATACGCACAACACCAAGCCTTTGTAGTAAGGTTGTGAGTGAAAAATTTAATTTGGGGTTCGAATAATTCTGCCTTGCTTTCAGCCACATCCATATAATGAGCATTGTCTGTTACAATAGTAATGCAGATCGTGTTAGCAGAGCTGTATGGTAACAATTTCTTACCATTTTGCACCTAACAATTCAAATGTGGCAGGACATCATCTATTCTCACTAGACTAGTCGCAAAGTTTTCTCAAATCTGAAAATAATAGTGTATATAGTAATAGTTATTCAATAGTCAAATGATGAGTAAAGAGTAAATAAAAATCTTTAATTGCAAATAAAATGTTACAAAATTTACATATTTGGGTAATTTTCTTTTAGTATTTTTATGTCAATATTTTGTAATTGTAAATTAGATGCATATGTAATATGTACAATTTGTATTTTCAGGTCAAAAGAACCAGGATAATCTTTCTATTTTATATTCAAATCGGGCGGCTGCTTACATAAAGGATGGAAATTGCAGTGAATGCATTAAAGACTGCACTATGTAAGTGTCTTAAAATTTTACATATATTTAGTGTTAGAGATTTTTAATTCCAAATATGTAATAGCTCTTTTTTTTGTAGATGAAAAACAAAAATGAAATTGATCCCTTTTTCAGGTCTGATCAAATAAGTTAAAGTAATCCAGTTTAAATGTAATTAGTCACTACATTGGCGTTTGTGATCTAGCACTTGCAGCTCATATTTGTTTAATATCTTCTTTAGCCTATTTGTGGCAGTAAATCTTTTTACAGGTCATAGTTCTAGGTTTAAAAATGCCTTTCACATTAAACTAAAATTACCATAGTGTGTGCCATAAGAAATCATCATAGTCATAACAATAAAATGACTACACAAATGTGCAAAGCACTTATTTATTTATATATATATATATATATATATATATACAGACACACACACAATGGTGTGAAAAAGTGTTGGCCCCCTTCCTGATCTTTTTGTATGTTCGTCACACTTTAATGTTTCAGATCAAAGAAATTTAAATTTTAGTCAAAGATAACATGAGTAAACACAAAATAGTTTTTAAATGGTTTTTATTATTTAGGGAATACAAAATCCAAAACTACATGGACCTGTGTGAGAGTGTTTGCCGCCCTGTTAAAACATAACTGTGGTTTATCACACCTGAGTTGAATTTCTCTAGCCACACTTAGACCTAATTACTGCCACACCTGTTTGCAATCAAGAAATCCCTTCAATAGGATCTGGCTGACAAAGTGAAGTAGACCAAAAGATCCTCAAAAGTTAGACATCATACCGAGATCCAAAGAAATTCAGAAACAAATGAAAGTAATTGAGGTCTATCAGTCTGGAAGAGGTTAATAAAGCCATTTCTAAAGATTTGGGACTCCAACAAACCAAATTGAGAGCTATTATCCACAAATTGCCAAAACATGGAACATTTGGAGAACCTTCCCAGGAGTGGCCGGCCGACTAAAATTACCCAAGAGCGCAGCGACGGCGCATCAAAGAGGTCACAAAAGACCCCACAACAACATCCAAAGAATTGCAGGCCTCACTTGCCTCAGTTGAAGTCAGTGTTCATGAGTCCACCATTAGAGAGATTGGTGGCAAAAATGGTCCAAGACTTCCCCCAAAAGTCTTGGGGATGTTTTCTGGTAAAACTGAGACGACATTGTTCTTTTTGCTTAGCAGCGGAAGTCTTGGACCATTTTACTCCATGGACTGACGAGACAAAAGTTGAACTGTTTGGCATAAAAGTAACGCCGCATTTCAGAAAAAGAACATCATACCAACAGTAAAATATGATGGTGGTAGTGTGATGGTCTGGGGCTGTTTTGGTGCTTCAGAACCTGGAAGACTTGCTGTGATAAATGAAACCATAAATTCTGTGGTCTACCAAAAAAATCCTGAAGGAGAATGTCCAGCCATCTGTTTGTGACCTCAAGCTGAAGCGAACTTGGGCTCTGCAGCAGGACAATGATCCAAAACACACCAGTAAGTCCACCTCTGAATGGCTGAAGAAAAAGAAAATGAAGACTTGAGTGGCCTAGTCCTGACCTGAATCCTATTGAGAAGTTGATGACCTTAAAAAGGCGGTTCATGCTCGAAAACCCTCCAATGTGGCTGAATTACAACAATTCTGCAAAGATGAGTGGACCAAA
>JAOTRA010076553.1:0-13446 GCA_026260255.1 Pseudolaguvia tuberculata | reverse complement strand
AATGAATCAATGAGCTTAATAGTTTCTTGTAATGATGATGGAGGGTCTTGTAAATACAGTAGTATGTCATCTGCATATAGACTAATTTTGTGTTGTATGTTTAATGTTTGAATTCCTTTAATGTAACTGTTTCGACGGATGGCTGCTGCCAATGGTTCAATGAAAATGGTAAATAATGAGGGTGAGAGGGGCATCCTTGTCTTGTACCCTGGTACAATGTGAAGCTACGTGATGTTAGTCCATTTGTGATAACAGTGGCTGAAGGTGATGTATATAAAATTTTTATCCAATTTATGAATGACTCTCTGAAACCGGATCTCTCCAAAGTGGAAAACAGGAATTTCCAGTTTACCCTATCAAATGCTTTCTCTGTGTCCAAAGTGACTATAAAGTTATTTTCTTTTTGATCTGAACAAAAATGCATAAGGTCGAATAGTCTACGCGTGTTGGTGGATGCTAGTCTTCCTTTAATGAAACTGGTTTGATCTGGATGTATTATGCCGTCCCCACAAATTTAAGCGACTGTGCGTGTTCCGTTGCAGACTCGAGTCTAGTAGTAGTGAATGTACAGATACGTGTTCCTCATAACTGCCATTTACTCACTGCCCTAGTGGACTCTGGGTCGGCGTTGAATCTAATTGATACTAAGCTGGTACCCCAACTCCAACTCCTGACCATGCCCTGCACTCCTTCCCTTCATGGGCACTCCATTGGTCGAGCCATCACTCAAAAGACAGTCGATCTCTCTTTAGAAGTCGGCTCCATGTGTCTGTCCCACTAATGTTCCTCCTGTTTACCGTTATCTGATCAAGGTTTTTAGTATAGAGAGGGCAGTCGAGCTATTGCCTCATCATTCTTATAATTGCAGTATTGACCTCCTTCCCAACTCTGTTCCGCATAAAAGCCGCATCTACCCCCTATTCAGACTGAGTCAGTGGCGTTAGACAACTACATTGAGGAAGCCCTAGGTAATGGCCACATTCGTTCCTCCACTTAACCAGCAACATCTGTTTTTTTTTTGTAGAAAAGAAGGATGGGGCTACGCCCATGCATAGACTACCAAGGCTTGAACCACATTACAGTGAAGTATAGGTATCCTTTACACTTAGTTCCAGCCGCTTTGAACTGTTGAGGGAAGCTATTTACATAATTAGATCTTAGAAGTGCTTATAATCTTGTTCTTATTCATAGAGGTAATGAGTGGAAAACTTTAGTTAGTCATGCCTTACAGTATTTGCAACGCGCCTGTTGTCTTCCAGTCCTTTATCAATGATATTTTCAGGGACCTCCTAAATGTCTGCGTCATCGCGTGCTGTATATCGACAACATTCTTATCTACTTACAGGACAATACTCAACATGAGCTCTAGGTTAGGATGGTGTTGAAATGCCTAGAGAAATGTTCAGTTGGACATCCATTCAGTTTCTTGGGTATCTTATCAGACCTCAGGGGTTTTTGATGGAGCCTAGTCGCGTCCACGCTGTGATGTATTGGCCTTGCTTTAAGTCCATAAAGGGGTTAAAGAGGATTTTGCGGTTCGCTAACTTTTATAGGCGGTTCATCCAAAATTTTAATCAAACCGCCCCACCCCTCACCTCCTTGCTTAAGCGCAAGCCCTCCAAGCTCATCTGGATGGATTCTGTAGAGAAGTGATTTATTACATTAAAAAATCGGTTCACTACAGCACCCACTTTAGGTCACCCATACCCTGGGACTCCATTGTTACTGGAGGTTGATGCTTCAGATAGTGGCATAGGCACTCTCTCAAAGACAGGGCTCTCCTCCCATGCTGCACCTGTGAGCCTACTTCTCCCATAAGCTCACCCCTGCTGAGAAAAATTATGACGTAGGGAACAAGGAAATGTTGGATATTAAGGAGGCCTTGTTCGAGTGGCAACACTGGTTAGAGGGTAACTTCCTTTTATCTTACTCACAGTTCATCGCAACCTTGAATATCTCAAGGGGGCTCAACTTTTAAATGCCCGTCAGGGTCGGTGGTCTCTTTTCTTTTCCTGTTTCCAATTTTTGGTAACTTACCGCCCTGGCACTGAGAACTGCAAAGCTGATGCCCTATCTTGCCGGTACGAGCCCCCGGAGTTCAGTTCGCCAAGCAAGCCCATCCTCAATCCAAGTGTAGTGGTAGCTTCAGTCCGTTTTGATTTGGAGGAAGAAATTGGGGAGACCCAATGGCAAACACAGCCCTCCCAGGGGTGTCCTTCCGGCAAATTATTTGTACCCACTGCCTTCCGAGCCTGCGTGCTGTCATAGAACCACACTTTCCTGGGTTCCAGGCAACCAGGGATTTCCCGCACCCACAAACTATCTTCCCAAAAGTTCTGGTGGCCACACTTAAGACAAGAGGTGGTGAATTTCATAAAGGTCTGTTCAGTATGTATCCAGTCCAAAACCTGAATATAAATGTCAGCCTGTCCTCTGGCTGTCACCCACAGACAAATAGCCAAGCAGAGAGACTAAACCAGGAACTGGGATGGGTTTCTTACTGTGCACTTGAACAGAACAGAACCAATGCAGTGAGTTTTTGCCCTGGGCTGAGTATGCTCAGACATCCCTCATTCACTCCTCTAGTGGTCTCTCCCCATTTCAATGTGTGTTAGGTTACCAAGCACTCCTGTTTCCATGGTCACAAAAACCAACCGTGGTACCTTCCATAGAGGATTGGTACGAGCGCAGCGCCCGCATGTGGGAGAGCACTCGTGTGAGGTTGCAATGGGCTATCAACACAAAACGGTTACAGGCAAACCGCCTGTATCCACCTTATCACCCCATCAGAAAAATAAGCCCCAGGTACATTGGTCCATTTAAGGTACTACGTTGTATCAATCATGTGTCCTATCGTTTGCAGCTCCCTCCCACATATCGCATCTCTCCAACTTTCCTTACTCAAGCCCTGCCACCAAGCGCCTTCGTCCCATTCGTCGTCACAGAACACCCCAGTGCCAATCAAATTGGAAGATGGACCTTCCTATTCAGTCAATGAAATCTTTGACTATTCCACATCTTATCCCCTGGCCGCCTGAGGAACACGCCGGGAGGCGTTTCTAGAGGAGCGGGTACTGTAAGTGATGCGGTGAACCCTGAACACCACACTAGGGCGCTGTCTCCTGAATTCTGAGGCGGACTTCCTGTTCCTGGGCAGAGGGCATAGGCCTATTTAAGGAGCGCTATCCTTTTAACATGTTGCAAACTATTGTTTTGTTAACCAAACTTACCAAGCATCTCAGTATTTGATAATTGATATTGCATTATAACACCAAAAGATAAAGCCAAACATAACCTATTTAGACCAAGAACCTAAATCTATAGTTAGACCAAGAAATATTGAAAATCATGGGATATAAATACAGAGAATAATTAACTAAAAGAAACAAGGAACACCTGAAAATAATACTAAAATGACTGAACGAAAACAAAAATACACTTGGTATAAAAAGCCATGAACTGGTAATTTAGGGAACTCTGAGAACACAAATTTCCCTTCCTGGTGTCCGGGGCTTGGGCCTTAGTCTATAGTTGGGGTGAGAAGTGGAAGGGAGGTAAGAAAATTAGCCAGACTCAATCAGGTCCTCTAGGGCAAAATGCTAAAGACGAAAACAAGGATCAATGTAATGCTCTAGGGGAAAGTGAGGAGCACAGTAAGGCCGGGGTAGGGGGAGATAGGACGAGGCCCAAGAGTGAAGAGATAAGCAAGTCAAGCATTGTGGGAAACTATGCAGATCAGAATGTTTATTTCTTTGCCGCCATATGGCAAACTTTCCTCAATATCTAGCAGTTCTTTAGGGCAAGAATAGTTTGGAACCATAACAGTGAACGGAATTTAATTTAGGGGCATCAGAGTATAGGAGGCTTATAGAAAAACCTTTTTAATTTTTGTTCCACAGTTATAGGCTACTTTATTTTGGTCTGTTACAGAAAATACAGTTATATTTATGGTTGTAAGAAAATTTTTTTGAAGATGTATAAACACGTTTCCAAGGCACAAGATGTATCCTGTGATCACTTACCTGTTAGTTATATAAACATCTTTTTATGTTCGTGCCATTTTTCTGTTTCCGATTTTATAGTAAATTTTATTAAGCCAAACATAGCGATTAGAACCAAAAAGTATGGTTTTTGCTTGTGTAAATTGCAGTGTGCAAATTTATCTCTTTTGGCTTTGTCTGTCAGGGTTCATCGGCGGACCGTCAGGACTCAGGGGCCTCAGAGGAGAAGGAAAAGAATGCTCAGGTTCAGCTGGAAAAAGCCAAGGTACACTTAATTTCCTGCAATCTTAGCTACAAAAAAAGCATGACCTGTTCTTATGAATTGTAATAATATTAGGTGTATCCTAAAACACCTAAAACATCCTAAAATAGACAATCATATTGTATTTATATAACTAAATTTATCTTTAAAAAAAATACATCATGCAACATTATACTTATGGAATGTCCCTATCAATTATTTTTATCAAAAATATATAAAATGTTATAGCATATATATTCATGTTGGAGGCTAATTGATATAGCCCCCAACATGAATAAATTAAGTGGCAACGAAAGCCAATACAAACCAATAATTAAACCACACCCTATATATATATGAACTTTGAACTGTCAGGCACAGACCCTCCGGGTCTTACAGGGGCAGGTAAACGCGCTCTCCGCGGTGGCGGCGCCTATCCCACCGTCAACCGCTAACCCTGCCTCTTTACCCACCAAGTACAACGGAGACCCTGACCGTTGCCGTGGCTTCATTTACCAATGTGGGATGTTCTTCTTTGAGCAATCTCATAGATTCCCCTCTGAGGGTAAGAAATGCGCCTTTCTTATCTCTTTGCTCTCCGATCGTGCCTTAGACTGGGCCACTGCGGTGTGGGACACAGACGAGAGATTCAGGAACGAATACTTCATTAGCCAGCTGAGGGAGGTATTCGAACATCCGGCTGGGGGACTCAATGTGTCCACCCGTTTATTGCGCCTGCGCCAGTGAACACAATCGGCCGCTGATTACGCAATCGCGTTCCGCACACTCGGAGCTCAGAGCAGCATAAATGACGACACCCTCAAGGTATTGTTGAAGGAGGAATTAAGCGCGGAGCTTCAGGCTGAGCTAGTGTGTCGGGGAGAAACCGATACTTATGCAGAGTTCATACAGCGGGCTATTCGTGTGGACTCACTTCCGGATGCTGAACCTATGCAAATCGGAGCGCACAAGCTCAGCGTGGTAGAGTAGCTGCGCCGGCTGCGACTTCGCTTATGTTTTTATTGCGGAGAGGGCGGACCGTCAGGCCTGGACAGAGTCTGCTAGTAAGGCGTTCAACATTTTAAGGCATAAGTTCATGGTTGCACCCACGCTCGTCCACCCTGACCCCACTGTGACCTTTGTGGTAGAGGTCGACGCTAACGACTACGGGATCGGAGCGGTTTTGCAAAGCTCACCTCCCAAACTGCACCCTTGTGCGTACTTTTCATGCAAACTCACCCAGGCAGAAAACAACTACGATGTGGGGATCAAGGAGTTACTAGCTATCAAGGAGGCCCTGTTGGAGTGGCGACACTGGCTAGAGGGGAGTAGGCAGCATTGACCATCATAACCTGGAGTACATTAAGGGGGCACATCGGTTAAACGCACGGCAAGCACGTTGTGCTTTAATTTTACTATCTTCTACTGGTTCGGTACAGCGAACGGCAAACTAGACGCCCTCTCCCGCAGGTATGATCAGACTAATCGAGACACCACAGTAAAATGCATCCTTTGTCCTGGTGTCGTAGTTGCACCTGTGCTGTGGGATTTAGCAAAAGAGATCCGCAAGGCAAGTGAACATACGCCCCCACATAGGGATGCCCCTCGTGTAAGATTTTTGTTATACCAGAGTTTCGTCAGCGTTTAATACTATGGGCACACACTTCCCTGGGTTCCAGGCATCCTGGCATACAGAGGACCCTAGAGCTACTAAGAGGCACATATTGGTGGCCCCGTATGCGGGAGGAGGTGAGGGACCATGTGAGGTCTTGGGCAGAGTGCGCGCAAGCCAAGATACCGAGGCATCGGCCCGAGGGCCTCCAACATCCTCTGCCTGTCCCCCAGCGTCCCTGGTCCCATCTAGCCATTGACTTCGTGACGGATCTTCCGCCATCCAGTGGGCACACAGCGGTGTTAACGGTGGTGGACTGATTTTCCAAATCATGTCGCTTAATACCCTTAAAGGGGTTACCCACTGCCACGCAAACTGCTAACGTGTTGTTCACTAATGTTTTCAGAAATTCTGGGCTGCCGGAGGATATTGTTTCAGACCGATGGCCCCAGTTCACGTCTAGAGTCTGGTCGGAGTTCTGCAAGCGCTTAGACATTAATGTGAGCCTTACATCGGGTTACCACCCTCAATCTAATGGTCAGGCAGAGCGCATGAATCAAGAGTTGGGCTACCTCACTGAGCAAAAATTTACTGATACATTCATCCACCGTACTATCACCCTTTCAATGTGCACTAGGTTTCCAGCCTTCCCTGCGAAAGGAGGGGTTTGAGTACCTGGTGGACTGGGAGGGCTACGGACCGGAGGAGCTATCTTGGGTAAAGGTGAAGAACATCCTGGATCTGGTGCTAGTCCAGGACTTCCACGCCCGCCATCCTGAACAACCGGGGCCCCGCCCTCGGGGGCGTCCCAGAAGACCGCCAGGAGGCGTTCCTAGGGGTGGAGGTACTGTAAGAACTGCAAATCCTGAGGTCCACCGGGAGAGGGCACCCTCGCCTGATTACTGATCAAGTGCTTCCTGTCTGCAGTAATTAGGCGTGGGCTTCCTGTATAAGGAGGAGGTTTTCTGGAGAGCATTGTTGCCCTAGGCCTATACCAATCGTTGTGACTAAGTATTTATGGATTGACATTTTGGATTTTGGATTTGGACTCTCTTTTGGATTATCCCTCGGATATTGGCTGAATTGATTCTTCCCCTGTGTAGCTCCTGACTACTGTATCATGGATCCGGCTGATTCTTATACGCTCTCGCCACCTAACTTGTCACAAATTGGCTAATAATTAGAACAATTTGTGTGCTCCAAAGAAAGTTTTCCAAAATCTCCCTTGTGATTCCAGCTCAGGATTGCAGATTATTTTGAGTGAGTGACTCTGCAACACCGCTTTATATTAAACAAAAATGCATTGCATTTATATTCAGTGGCCTTATTTTTAAGAAGTGCTCATTACTTGGAACAATACATGCTGGGTTTGTTGGATAATCTAAAATATTTGACCTATACAGATCATTATTATGATGGTTGTATGATAGTATGTAAGTAAATATTCATCTATGACAATAATAAACCACTGTCTTTGATTAATCGGGTTAAGGTCTCATGGTAATTTTTCCACTTCTTTATTCTGTGATGTAATTTTCTAACTACTTATCCCGGACCGGATTGCGGGGGGCAGCAGTCCAAACCCGGATGCTTTTCTTTATGCTTTTGCTATCAAAAGGCTTTTTGCTATCAGAGTTCACTGCTTTAACTTCTACAAAAGACTCTAAATCTGCCATACTAGCACACATACCCAGGAACCTGATTTTGTGGGGGCTCTAATAACAGGGTTGGTGCGACGGAAGAGTGATTAGGAAGGCACAGAGCTGCTTGCCGATTGTGGTTTAACTTTCAATGCTACCTACCTGAAAAGTATTTGCTGTGCTATTTTCTGTTTAAGAGAAAGCTGGTAACCACTGTAAAACCTGGGTAGTTATAACATAGATAACTGACAAACAATTGTGCTCTGATTGGAATTTTAAGGCTGTTGCTCAGTTCAAGTCAAAGTCAAAGAAGTTTAATTGTCATTTCAGCCATATATAACAGTGCAGTATATACAGTGCAATGAAATAACGTTTCTCCAGGACCATGGTGCTATATACAATACAAAATAAGTGCATGTTTTTAAAGCTTTAAAATAATGTCAGTCCACATGACTATAAATGATCACCATGGTTCGGTGTCCATATGCTGTGCTAGTCGGACTATGTGAAAGAATAGCACCATATTGAACCTGGAGTGTGTGACGCCTTAGTAACAAAAGAAGAATTAAGGAAAATTCATGAAATGAATTGTGAAAAAAGTACTAATTTTGAAACAAATTCTATATCAAATTTAAGCTTCAAATTTCCTGCAACACAGCACAGATCATTAGTCAACATTGCACTAGTGCATAATTCTTCCACCTTCCCCTCTAGCCACTCAGCTCCTTCATCCAAATATCCCCACAGCCCTTTCCAGTTTGCATTGAAGTCACCCAGTTGAAAGTGAAATGGAAATTCTGCACAGATATTTGCAATCCTATACTGTGAACGACCTAAAAGTGTCAAATGCTGTCAAGTGATCCACGTTAACTGATCTTTCAAGCAAGTGAAAAGATTAAAGACATATGATTTGAACAGATGCTTTACATATATCTAATAGCAAGGCTGACCTCAATAGCAGCCAAGGAGCTGGTCAGAGATCTGAGTGATCTCTAGGTACACCGATCAGAATTCCCTTGTTCATAGCTTGTAAGGTTACCATCTAATCACTGAGGAGTGTAGTGGATACCTTGGGCACATATTTCTGCCTGAGTCTACATGAGAGTTTGTTGAACTCATTGATAAAAAGGGCTTGGAGGTCCCCCACCCTCTTAATCAAGGCAAGTGCAAGCAGGATGCAGGATGGCCGCCTTCAGAGAGAAGGTTCTTTTCTCTAAAGAGAGCAAATTATGTTTCCTTGCTTGTTTCTCTTTGGCAGTCAAAACCTGTTGCATTTGCTGTACGCACAAATTACACTTACACCCCTGCCGATGATGACAATGTTCCCAACCCAGGACATGGAGTTGCCTTTGAGGCTAAAGACTTCCTACACGTTAAAGAGGTGAGAAAACATTGTACACAGCTCTGTAAATCAATTTTTTTTAATAAGAAAAATAAAAAACTATGCCAAAATGTTGTTAAAATCTAGACCAAAAAAATCTAATTCCATTTGGTTATTTTTTACTTGTTTAAAGTATAATGTATTATTTAAATACCATGGGGGTTAGCGCGGTCTCCTCACAACAAGAAGGTCCCGGGTTCGATTCCTGGACTGGGGATCTTTTTGCGCAGAGTTTGAATGTTCGACCCGCGCTTGCGTGGATTTCCTCTGGGTACTCCGGTTTCCTGCCACAGTCCAAAAACATGCAGATTAGGTAGATTGGTGATTCTAAATTGTCTATAGGTGTGAATGTTTGTGTAAGGGGTTGTTTGTCTATGTGTTGCCCTGTGATGGACTGGCGAACCCTGTACCCTTGTCTCTCACCCTGGGTGAGCTGGGATAGGCACCAGCTCACCCAGGGTGAGCTGGGAAAGGCACCAGCAAACTCTGTGACCTTGATTTAGGTAGTAAGCAGGTGAGAATGAATGAATGAATGAATGAATGAATGAATGAATGAATTAATTAATTAATTAATTAATAGCATAGGTTTGCAATGTAAACTAAAGAATATAAAGAAGACGTTTATGTTTTGATTATCTTGTTTGAATGTGGACTCAAAATTTACTGTTTGCTTTCAAAAATGTAAATTTTCAAAAATTTCAATATTTTGACTTGAAATTTTTAAAATCTTACTGCTTTACAGAAATTTAATAATGACTGGTGGATTGGGCGCTTGGTAAAAGAAGGCGGGGAAGTGGGTTTCATTCCCAGTCCGGTGAATCTGGAGACTATTCTTATTCGAAGAGAGGTGCAGGCAAGGAAGGCTGCCAAAGCCTTAGCTAAGTACAGTACATCAATCATTTCTTCTACAGAATCCGTCCATGTACTTCAGCCACAATTACTGCAGTCAGCTGATGAAAAACCTTTTCATAGCATTGTTACAATTAAACACTGAAATTCTAAATACGAAATTATTTAACCTGTGTGTCACTTTAGCAAAGCAGCAAGTTCTGCCAAAGATGATTCAAACTCAAAGAAAGTCACTCCTCATCCAACAGGTGAGATTTAGATCTATATTGAATTCCTTTGCATTTGGTTGATTTTCAGGTAAACTTTGTCACTATTTGTCAGTTTAATAAATTCATTTGAGCACCTCTGGGTTAAAGTCTTAGTGTATAGAGGCCCAACAGCATTTTGGTGGTGGTCAGAGTTAAACCCACTAAACTACCCTCTAAATCCCACGCCCACCAAGCAACCACTGTGGGCCCTTGAGCAAGGCCTTTGACCCACAATTGCTCAGTTGTAAAAAAGAGACCAAAATGGATAAGAGTGTCTGCCAAATGCTGAAACTGAACATTAAGCTACAACTCTTCTTTTTATTATTAGATTTGTAGTTTACAACTATACAGTAATATGCACAGTTTTGTTAACTGGATTGTCTAATATTACTGATTAAACATTAAAACTAAACACATTTATAAAAGTGCAAAAATCTTACTTAATTTTACTTAATTGCATTAATTGTATTCATTTTTTTCTTAATTTTACACTACAGTTCAGCAAGTAAAGAAGAAATCAGTAAGTATGCAGCTTTTGGGGCTGCCCCAAAATTCTGGGGTCATTCCCTCAGAATGTGCTATGCTTCTTTATACTCTGGATTAGCATTTCATTGCTAGGTTAAAGCATGATATTTTAAGCACACTTTAATTATTTAATTTTGGTAGGGGGAACAACTATCAGCATATGACGTTGTGCCTTCCATGCGTCCTGTCGTGCTGATGGGGCCTTCCCTCAAGGGTTATGAGGTAAATGAATCTAAAGATTCTTAATGCCTTAATTTTTTATGACATTCATCATTATATGTCTGCCATTGTTTTATTAACATCTCCGGTTACATCCTCTAATGCCTGTTGCCTGGGAACAGAAACTAGACATTGTGGAGCATCCACTACGGAAAATTCTTCATCTTCACTTTTTTCTGTTTGTAATTGATTTACTCCAGCGCATCACACTTGCTTATTGACGTCCATATGCAATTGAGCAATGCAGACATGTCACTGTTTAAAGAGAATATAAGCTGGCGTGGGGAGGCAATATTCATAATTTGCATTGACTGCAATGTCTAGTTCCTGCTCTCAGGTAACTGAGGTTATTGAGTTAACCATAAAAGTTCTTTTCTGAGTTTCACTTGAGTTTAAATCGTACTGTGCAACCAAATACTTTCAACAGTAAAGCTCTACCTTTCATAAACCAACAGGCCCCTTTTATGAGCTACACGTAACCTACTTTTCCCAAATCTGAGAAGAAGCAGACTGCTTACTAAAGTATCTGAACCACTAACAAGTGAATCTGTAGATTGTAGAACCTCACAAAGGTATTCTGCAAAAACTAACCTGCATCGAGGCAATTACCCTGAATTGATGCAAATACAGGGTTACTATAGCTATCATGAAGTGTGCCTTAATGCTGAGAGGGCAGTTCATGCCGAGAGTTCATGTCAGATTGCATACATGTGGGAAAGTCTCTCTTTAGAGATCTCTTTGCCTTTCATGCCGCCACTGTAGCACACAAAGAGCTGATCAGATTGCTGAAAACAGGGTGTGCGATCAATTCAAGCTCTTCATGATCTGACAGGGCAAATAGAGTTTGGCATACCTGCAATGTATGCTAAAGAAGGCTCAGATTGAAAGTAACTGCTACCTGTGCCCTTAAGGGGATGGACAAGCATTTGGGCATGTAAGCATAGCTCAATCTAGGCATATCACTGCAGGTGACAGGAGCCCTAGTATAAATATTTACCATTTATTCATCCATGCATTGTAATCACTAGAGTAAATAGAAGCATAATTTTAATTGCCAGTTTTGTATCTGGGCAGCACGGTGGCGTAGTAGCACGTTCACCTCACAACAAGAAGGTCCTGGGTTGGATTAGCGGCCCAGAGATCTTTCTGTGTGGAGTTCTCCCTGCGCTTGCATGGGTTTCCTCCGGGTACTCCGAAGTCAAATTTGCCCATAGGAATGAATGTGTGTTTGCTTCCAACATTAACTCCAGGGGGAGTGGCATGGAGGTGAAGCCTCCAAATATGAGCACATTCATCAATATCTGCAGAGTGCAACATGCCTGTTATGCAACATGCGGACATGGAGCAGCTTTGCACATATCGAGGCTGGCCTCATGATACTATTGAACAAAGATCTGCCACTTTAAAGCATATAGCTACCTCACACTTTCTCCAGTGTCCCTGATAATGTCCAGCTCCTTTATTGGCCCTGAAGCAGCTATGACTGAGACAGTTTGTCTTTCCTGATGGATATTGGCCATGGAGGGCACTAGCAGCTCTCTCATGTCTGGAAACCACTGTTGATTGCGCCATTTCAGAGCTACCTCGATCACCCAGGCTCTCTTTTCCCTGATCTAAACTTAAACCAAAGTCGGGATTTTCATCTGTGGGAATGCTTATATACCTGGCTGCTGGCCAGCATGATTTATTACTTAAGGCACAAAAAAACAAAACAAAAAACCTGAATATTTAAATGAGATGGTTTATGTGGAGCCAGAACTGCATAACTGTGGTGTGGTGCCGTAGTGTTTGGCACGGTTGCCGCACATCAAGAAAGTCTTGGCTTAGATTTCTTGGTTGGACCTCTTTTTTTTGTTTGTAGATTTTGCATGTTTTTCATACATGGTTTTCTTCTTGCAGTCAAAAAACATGTAAATTAGGTTGATTGGGGTCATTCTAAATTGTGAGTGTGTGTGAGAGTGGTTATTTGTGGCAATCTGTGGCAATGGACTGGAGACCTGTCCACCTGTATACCCCTATCTCTCGGATTATGTGTGCTGGGATAGGTTCCAGCTGACCCCTGTGGCCCAGAATTAGGGGAAAAAATGAATGAATGAATGAATGAATTATCTGCATTTTATGATTCTTAAAACGTACTGCGACATATTTGGTTATAATCTGGCCATCATCTCTCGAGCGTAAACATGATGTGAACATTCAGAATATTGAAACACTGCGTGTCTTATATACACTTTAGATGAAGGCACATGCTTATACCTTATTTTCAAACAGGTGACAATAGGCCAGTCTGGTGCCCTGAATTGAGTCAATAATCTTTAGAAATAAAGTTTGTGAACATTTCCATAGCGGATGCTCCACAATGATGGGTGAGGCTGGAAAAATGAATGTTTTTAAACCCTCTGCATTATAATTGTTTGCAGGTTACAGACATGATGCAGAAGGCCCTCTTTGAATTTTTAAAACACAGATTTGAAGGCAGGTATGTAGTTACTACTATATGGTAAAAATACAGTTACAAAGTTAATTTAATAATTACTTTTTCATCAGTTATAGATGAAATGATATTGTAGGAAATAATAGGAAAGATTCCGGAGTGAGTTAGATGGAGTGGTAGAGAGTGTAGCTAGACATGAAATATTGGTGATAGGAGCCAACTTCAATGGTCATGTTGGTGAAGGGAACAGAGGTGATGAGGATGTAATGGGTAGGTATGGCTTTAAAGAGAGGAAT